>JAQGAE010003949.1:0-13603 GCA_034696685.1 Julus scandinavius
CCATTGACGAGTGTATATATATCCAGCTATAATTTCAAACTAAAGTTTATGTTAATTAGCCATGTGGTCAGCTGTAAAGCATTATTCAAATCAAATTGGTTATACGGGGTACAGTGGGAAAGTTCTTTTTCCTCACATTAATCTCTTATAGAAAAAAAACTAGTAGCTCTAAAATGATGAGAAAATGTATACAGATCATGAAGGCTTGTATATTACTGTGTTATTCTTTTAAAATGCTGTAAATTAAATATTTTTCCCAAAAAAAAAATGAATTCTAAAAAGTGTACCCACTGTGCCCCGGTCTTCCCTATAAATATGATTTCATCCTCTAATCGAAACACAAACAATTTTCAATCTGGCCTGTCTTCAAAAATGTTGACCCCTACATTAGTGCACAAGTTAATGATTTCTGGTCGACTATCAAAAGGTGGAACTTAAAAAACTGGAATGTGAGACTTAAATTGCAGTCAATTTAACCGATTAACGAGATCCAAACGAGCAAAGGAAGTTGACTTCCCTCTTGTCTGCATAATGAAGCACTAATAAATAATGCAACAGGACGATGGCATCCTTCCAACATGGCATCATCTAAACAAACAAACAAACAACCTTTTGAGAGATGTCATCCTGATCTACCTGGCATCACATTAAACTTATCCGTATATTCGAAAAAGATGTAAAAAACGATGCAATCTTAGATAAAATATGTAAAAATGTAAGCTTATACACAGGAGGTGGCTGAACAGCCTAATGTGGGCTGAAATGCTATAGGCGTAGCATCGCATTCCAGCCACCTATTTCAAGGTTGAAAGAAAGTGAAAGCTAATGGGATTATGTAAATGACAGCTAATTTAAAGACGCTTGTTTGTCAAAAAAGTTCAGGGATGAACTTGTAAGCTTTAGGAATGAATTGACAGAATGTCATTGCCCATGAATTCTATTTTTAGAACATTTTATGTATGAATTTTATTACCCAAAGTTAACAATTAAATAAGCATTTTTAATGTCTCGCTATAGTCCCAGAGGCAGCTAGGGCCTTTGAAGAATAGTGTAATTTTAAAGTAGTTTTCCTAAATTATATCGAATGTGGAGCAAAAGGTTAAGATTTTATATCAGACATTTTGCATCAAAATACATGCTTGGACGGCAATTCCCACAGTAAACAAATATTTTAAACACCTGATGGCTAATTAAGTATCGTTTGAGCTAAAGTAATTTTAATCAGCCTCATTAAAACGTTTATAGTGGGTTGCCGATGCTATAAGAGACCACAATTTTATGTAAATCCTAGAAGACGTTGATTACGATTATTTACGAAACATCTAGAATAATAAGCACTCACCAGCGGCCTCCTTTTTCATCTTTGTTTTAGAAGGTGGACCCACTTTCTATAGTCAAAGAACAATTCGTTGGGGTCAGTGACCCCTCGCACGGTTCTACAGAGGTTACATGATTACGAGTTCAGGAACACCGTTTGTGAAAGGGAAAACTACACGAACACGACCCCTAAAAAAATGTTATCTTACAAAAAGGCTTATCCAATTGAAGTTGATATGCTAATTAGGATGTTGGGAAATAATAAGAAAACGATACACAATGTATCTGTTGCGTGCGATTTTACAAAGGAATTTACGCTCACTTTTGTAACGCTTTCTAATTTGTTTTACAAATGGCACGTGTGATGTCACGGTCTTGTGACGACACTGGATTAGTTCAAAAGGCAGGTTATTTGGCGGTTATAACATATACGATGCCACATGTAATACAATAATTATATTTTCGAAAAAAACATGATGATTGATAATGCACTGAATAAAAACGAACACAACTTTTTGAGTCATATCAAAGGCATTACAATAATTACATTCAATTGTTACAAAAAAGTGCAAACAATATGTATGCAATCACTTTTCAATATTTTAGCACAAACAAGTGGTTTAAAACAAATGAATATTGTGGTGATATTTTTAACTAATAACTTAATTCCACGTCTTTGATAACAACAATCCACTAACACTGATTTTTCTATTCGCACTTATTCCATTCTAATAATCTTGTTCTATTTCTTAGCTGTTCCATTTTTTACCTGTTCCATATTTCAATATTAGAATACTAGCATGAGGTGAAAACTGACAAAAATGGCATAAATTATCTGCTACCTATAATGCATTGTAATTAAACACAAACATAACAAATATTAACCATAAGTAAAATGTAGATCTGTGTAGGCCATCAAGGGTCCCCAGGTGTCTACCCAGCACATTTGGGGCACATTTTATTTAAGTTGTATATCTATAAAAAAATTCTCTTACCATATTTATATATGACATTTCTCCCAAACACGATATTTCTCTCAAAATGTCATGAATTTATGATATACCAAAATGAGGTCTTATGAAGCAACAAAAATGAGGAACTGCAATTTTGATTGGATAATACCCTCAGTTTGGTCCCATGACTCTCTTATATTATCATTAATTATTTTTCCCAAAATTTAAGACTTTCTGATATTCCGAAATGGTATTTTATAAAGCAATGAGTTTAAAAATATTAGAAATTATAAGTTGAACAACTTATAATAGAACGTGAATGTTCAATCTTTATTTAAAACTTGGAATATATTTACAGGAGACCGTTGGTTCATTTCCTGCCTGGGGTGCCTGTACCTAACCAGAGGACTTTTCTACAGAGTCGTCCCTGCTGACCAATCGTTCGAGGAAGAGAATTATGCGGGCATTTTTCGTTTCCGAATTTGGTGGTGTGGAGAGTGGCTGGAAGTGACCGTGGACGACAGGTTACCCACGGTCAACAATCGGCTGGTGTTCGTCCAAGCCCAACATTCCAACCAGTTCTGGGCAGCTCTCCTGGAGAAAGCTTATGCCAAGTAAGGGCGGGGCGTCTGGTGTTCCGTTGGAAATAGCCATCCATTCCAGGTGATATGCAACAATACCAAATATATTTGCAATGCAGGCTCCATGGTTCTTACGAGGCCCTCAAGTACGGCTGTTCGTTGGACGGTCTGGCCGATCTGACAGGCGGCATTACAGAGTCCATAAACATCCGTCAGGATCCCTCAGCTTGTGGAAGGATGCTCAACAAGCTGCTAGACATGACATCGGTGGTGACCAGCACAGTCCTTCAGACACAAGTAAGGCACTCAACTAACACGAAAAATCCATGCACATTGTCCATGGATAAAAATTAAGTAAATTCTTCATTTTGCTTACAGACTAGAAACCAACCAGAGAAACTGGCCAACGGAATCTTGTTAGGAACAAATTATCGGGTGCTGTCTTTGGGCAAGGTAAGGGATACTTTGATATGTTCGAGGTATGGGTGGGATATCGCAAAACATGCAACCAGATATAAAATATTACATCATCTTAAGATATTTTACACGTTTTGGTTGTCATTGATGTATAATGCGATAAATTTCTTAAAAATACAGTGGAACCTCGCATATCGAGTATAATTCGTTCCGGAGTCTTACTCGTAAAGCGAAACAATTTTTACCATATAAATTGATGTAAAATACGATAATGCAATCCATGCCGAAAAAAATACTCAAAAATTGAAATTTTCAAAAAGAAATACTCAAAAAAACGTTATGTGTAACATTTATTCAAAGAAAAATACATATATTCCTACCTACATAACATTCATACCTAATTCCTTTTTACTAGAAAGCTGTCTAGAGACATTTGTTTTTGCCGACGCTTCAAAATTTGGTAAAAATGCGACACCACATTATCATTGAATAAATTTGTAGCGGATTCCCCTATCCACGTCACTCGTTAAGCGAGTCGTTTTTTTACAATTTATATTGCTCGTTATGCGAATTACTCGTTTTGTGAGGTTCCACAGTAATAAACTTTGCAAACTTTCAGAAAAGATATTTTCAATGCAATTTTTTGTGCCCACATGGCAAATTTCTTTTGAGCATTCATGGGTACAAATAGTCCGAAAGTGAAAAAAAAATATTCAGATCACTGCGAAACCAGACGATGGAAGTTTGGTACGCATATTTCAGTTCCTAGACAAACGCCTAGAGTTCGTGTTGGTTAACGGTGTTATTGGCACACGAGTGCTGCATAGACCAAAAGCCAAGGTGTTGAATGTCTCCTCAGGCGTTCAACGTCCTGTTCCAGAAGCCACCTGCGATGACCTTAACATTATTCTGTTGGGTGGTGCTTGAAAATATCGCCCAACAAATGCAAATCTCTAGCAATCTTATACCGCTTGCCGTGACCTTTTTTGTATGACCCAAATTTCTCAGCCAGGAAGATGGGGATCCTCCCGAATCAACGAGATAAAAAAAATACCTGATCATTGATCTGAATCGAGCTCTTTGATCCAAATTTATTATTTTGGAGCGAAATTTCAAAACTTTTCACACGAATTGTACTTTATTGAACATGTAATGCGAGTTTGTGCTGATTATTGTATCTGTTTAAATTCATGTTTCAGATAGAAACTTTTTCTGGGGAACAAGTACAACTGATCCACCTGAAAAACCCGCTGGGTGCCATTTCCGAATATGTGGGAGCATGGGCAAGGGAGTAAGTCAATTTCTTGCAACCTGCATGAGAAGGTGTATTCTTGCCTAAGATGATGGCATCGTACTAAATCCGTGATTTTTCTATACTTAGCTCAATGGAATGGGCCGATGTACTACCGGAAGAAAAAGAAAGACTCAACGTGAAGCATGCAGCCGAAGGAGAATTATGGTTGGTTGTTAATTGGGATTACACCGCAGGTTCCGGTTTTGATTTGTATAAACTGATAACTGTCGTATTCCAATGCACCTAGGATAACATACCAAGAGTTTGCAAAGACTTTTACTCACTTGGAAGTGGTACATTTAGATGGTGAAACAAGCAAAGATGAGCCCACACTTCGCAACAAACAGCCCTGGCAAATGCGCATGTGGCAAGGGGCATGGCAAAAAGGAGTCACAGCTGGAGGATGCAGGAACAATTCAGGTAGAACATTTAGTAAATTGCAATATACCAAGTATATAGATGGCAATTCTAAAGCACTAAAGTTCCTCTATTCTGGAATAGATACATTTCACCTGAATCCGCAATTCCATTTGATCTTATCGGATATGGAGGAAGTAGTCATTTCACTAAATCAGCATTGTATCCTTGAACCCAAAGTGATTGGATTTACAGCTTACCACGTAAGGGCACAATTCACGAGTGCGAACGAAGTACCTCGACATCGGAATACTTTGATATAAATTCAGAAATTTTCTTTTCAGCTGCTCAAAACCACAATAGACAGTATCGGAAGGACGTTTTTCAAGAAGAACAAGTCAATGGCCAATTCACAATATACAAACAGCAGACAGGTAAGATATAGTGCTGAGGTATGTGCCATCAGAATATCGTCAAATTCCTGACTTCATTTGTCATGCAATTCTTACAAATATCAAAAGGTAACACAGCGTTGTCAGTTAGAACAAGGTGGTTATATGGTCCTACCTACAACATTTGAGCCTGGACAGGAAGCGAGCTTCACGCTACGGGTTTATTCCTCCAAACCACTAAAACTCAAGTAGGGCATTGCCAGTGTTTATCAAAGGGGTTACACCGCAGATGTTCTTGGATTTAAGTTAAATTTTCAATTTTCAGGTTAATAGATTCAACGCCAGCCATAATGAAGCCAGCAATTTTAAAGGTAGGTTGCAGTTTATTGGTGGTAAACCTGGAATTTCTAATGAACACCTTGCAAAGGTTCAATTAATACGGACTCGTTTGTAATTTCCAGGCCCCGATAACGGCTGATGGCAAAGGATTGAATCAGTACGAAGCGGTTTTTATGCAACTGGCCGAAGAGCACAAAACCATCAATGCCTTTGAATTACAGGAGCTGCTGGAGGCTGTTCTTCCAAATGGTAATGCTTTGCACAGGTTCTATCCCTGCCAAAAATGAACTTAAGAAAAACTTAACTTTTGAAGTGAAACTGTAGAAAAACTGCAATTTGGACGAAATCTGTGCAAAAAAACTGAAGAAAAACTAAAGAATAACTTAAGTTTTTTTTAAGTTCATTTTTGGCAGGGATGATTAAACTAAAAAAGAACTGTTGCTAAAAACTGATTTGTCTGATCCTTCATCGTAGATTATGTAAAAAGTTGTGCAAGCTTGGAGGTATGTCGTCAGGTGGTGCTGACTTTGGATGTATCCTTTTTTTTGCATACAAACAGACTTTCAAACATATTTTTCAGCTATATTATAAAATGTTTCTTGGTTTCCACACATAATTCCTTGACTTGCCTCTCAGTCGAGTGGAACTGGCCGATTAAAATTCTCCGATTTCAAAGATCTGATGTGCAGTCTCAAGTATTGGCAGAACACGTTTAAAAACCACACCAAAGGTACCACTGGCATTTTAAGAGCAGAGCGACTGCGAGATGCCCTTGCAGAAGTGGGTAAGGAAGAACAAATGTATCCGAACATATTTTCTTACTGATCTCAATGGAACAATTGAAAATACGTGTTCACTACTTCAGGATTCCAACTAAACATGGAGATTCTCTCATTGCTGGTCATCCGATACATGAGAAAAGATGGAACACTCCGATTTGGAGATTTTGTTGCGTCAATATTACATTTGACAATGGCATTTGGTAGGTCAACAGATTATTTTAATCAATAATATCGATAACCACAATCGCAAGATAAGAGAGATTCAATGAAACATCTTAATTTTTGATTCAGCTATGTTTGAAAAGAAGGACCCTCTACAAAATGGCTATGTTAAGCTGAACCTAGCTGAGGTATGTATACAACTTACTGGCAAGATACTCAAAACCGTTTGCAAACCTTATTTTTCGAATTTTCATCATTTCAGTGGTTGAAAAGTTGTTTAGTGTGTTGAAGACGGAAACCAGTTTGCTACCTCCGCTGCCTTCAATGTAGGCTACTTGTACATTTGATATAGATAATTATACTGTATAATGTGCAATAATCACAACATTCTGTAGTTTTCATACATCTAATCTTGTAATAATAAAGCGAGTTATGTAATAAAGCCAAAGTACTGCACTTACCGAAACTCAACCCAAGTAAGCCTACATGTGCGCTGTTGATCGATACACAAATACATTTTCAATTGCTTAATCGACTGCGACATTTTCATAAGAATATAATTACCTATAAAAATGTGCAGAAATTCCCATGAAATCGTCGTCCCGAAGAGGTGGCATGTACAGGCTGCGCCACACATGTATTATTTGTCGAGTACTCCGCCAATTACCGCATGTGTGTATCTGGCACTCGCCTATTCGCCCAATACCTTGCCTTTCCTACCAGAAGTCGGTATTTTGTCCAGAGTCAAAGCGGGCCAATATTTACACAGCGAAAAAGTTGCCCTAGGTCCACACATTCGCCGAGTGGTTTACCAGTAAAACATAATAATATATGAATGAAACGAAACCTTAATTGAATCATCAATAAGTTTTCTACAATATAATTTGTGCGCCGAGATATAATTTGAATTATATTTGCGACGAGTACAATTTTAATTATGTTCCCGCATAAACTCGGCAAACTCGCATATATTTGTATCGGAGCACTCACCAATTCGGCGAAAGACTTTGCAAATAGACAAATATTGTGTACTTGCCAAATAACGCACGTGTGGTGCCGCCTTAACCCTCTACGATTACAAATTGCATCCAGTAATTAATGCCATAATGCCTGTAATGAAGCTGCAGAAAGAGACAAAGTAAAGTAAAAATTAGGTTTGGGAGCAAAAACTAAATTTAAATCAATTTACGAATTCTCCTGTTTTTACCTGTCTTTTAATTGTATATTATACAATAAATTCAATGAAGAGAGAGAGAGGTATAGAGAAACAGCATGTAATACACAATTTGGGAAAAAAAAGTACATTGATAATGCATCCCACCTGTGATGCCCACATGTATAATCCCAACAATGATCAAATTGCTAATAAAAATCCATTAAAATGAAGTCGATCGAAACGGCTCTGCTAATGCTACCTCTCTTTAAATGATCACCTGCAAATAATTTTGTTTTTGAAGGCTTATGTACAAGTCACGAACAAACAATTTACAAGTTCAACAATTGGGAGAAGTTCCCAACTTACAGTGGAAATGGAATTGGAACGGTCAAGAGATTAATTGGCTCCCATCAAACAGGACTGGTAACATCAAATGGCAGCGATTTACGATTTTACAGCAGGGATGCTACTAAAAAACACACGTTAGATTCCTCTTTTGTGTGTATAATTTAGTTAAAAAGTTGGTGTTGTTAACGTTAACTAGGGGCAAAAATGCCACGATGTATTTTTTTTTGTAAAATTTTCAACTCGGTAGCATCTCTGCCATATTAAAACCGTGCCAGTTGATGGATTCAAAAAACTGACCAGTAGCATCGAGAATGATGAACATCTAAGAAACTCGTACTCAAAAAAACAAACAAAAACAAAATGCATGCAACTCTCAAATAAACGTGAATGGATGTTTACGCATGGTTTCGGCTACATTTTGTGGACTACTTATGGTGCAACAAGCAATGGTAAAAGCGGTGCACGGGACAAAATATGCAATGCGTGCGAATGAATAACAACAATCTATTTTTTGTTTTTTAA
Source organism: Julus scandinavius (assembly GCA_034696685.1). Taxonomy (NCBI): domain Eukaryota; kingdom Metazoa; phylum Arthropoda; class Diplopoda; order Julida; family Julidae; genus Julus; species Julus scandinavius. Next base: position 8,621 of record JAQGAE010003949.1, read on the forward strand.
ATGGAGGTAGTCTTACGAATGTGCAGTCAGAGACACATTTGTACAGTACGTATGAATAGGTATGTGGCAGGTAAAAGGAAGTATTGATCAAGTATTGGTATGGGACGAGTCTACTACATGTATGGTTGTGAAAAATATGTACAGGCTTGGCGAGTTTAACGACACGATACCGCTTGGGAATGTTTTAATTCAAAGTGCTTCTCATCAAAAATAATATAATCTGATTAACATTGATGAAGTATTTCACATTTCCATGCTATAAATTCAAACATCAGCTGCGTTCTAGATGAAAACCCAAAAATAATTCAATGCAGTTTCAACAATTATTTACTAAGCTCTTGATTGCCTCCTCTCAAATTTTAGTAGATGACCATTTCCTGATTTGTAAACATATGAGGAGATTTTCCATATTTTATTAGTTTATACAGTTTGTATACTAAGCTTAGAAAACTACATTATAATTGGATGTGGAAAAATACCTTATGTTTAATATTTGAAGACATTTTTCCAAATGAATAATGCAGGGCTCTCCCCACATTTAAAAACAAACTGCGTCAGCATATTGATATGGCCAAAAAATAAGAAAACGTCCTAAACATATTGGTTGTAAAACATCCTTTGTGATATAATATCTCGAGTTTCTAAATTATATACACAAGGTGTAGAAGGAAAATCGGAAAACATAACAACTGTATTATTAAAAATACTAAAATATACGTTTACAATTTTTCAAAAGTTCACTAAAACATATTCTTATAAAATAAATCGAAAAAACGGGCAGATAATAAACTATCAAAAAGAAGGTGCTTTAAAACCAATTTGTACGTTTATTTTAAAATTTGTCCATATAATATGCATACAAATCTCAAGCAAGATTCATTAAATGATGTACGAAACCACCTAAGAATTTTTTGATGGGTTTAATTAACATCAACGTGCTGCATTTTCTAATTTTTTTTTCTTTTTTTATTGTTTTCACAAACATATTGTTCATAATTACACATTACCTCGGTTTTGTCATTCAAACATTTGCATTTTTTAAGGAAATCTGAGTTTAAGGAAACTACATTGAAATAATTTTTTTATTTTGCAAAGAACTTGGAAATTACTTTCCAAAATCTGTGCCCCGAGATGTTGAATTCGGGTTTCACAAAAACGACAAGTTCGGATAAAATTATTTCCAAAATTACCACCACAATAGTGCTGTCAAACTGCATATAAGCCACAACCATATTTTAAATGCAAGAAATTTGTAAAAACTACAATATCTGATCTTTAGTTTAAGGTCTATCATGCTACTGCAAATGAATTTGGAAACATCCAAGCATGCGTCAATAAATGCAAAATGCTAGGCAGCAATCAAGGCCAGTGTCTGGTACCCAATACCAAATCAAATCTTGGCAGCCATCTTTTATGGGCTTTCCTTGTATCAAATGAACACATTGCGGTTAAAACTCTTTACTGGCATGAGCCATTTTAAACTAATCCCACACACCCAAATCTTAACTCGCACATTCGAGGGAACTAACCAAAAAGCTAGGATTTCTAAAGGAAACAAAAAAACAAGAGCGTCTATCATGCGTTCAAAAACACAATATTTCAGCACTAACAAAACAAAGATGAAGTTTTCACGGGGCACACATGACAATTTGGTTCCATTTCGCACTAACAACAGTGCCAACACTATCTAGATATTCATCGCGAGTACTATTTGAAACGATGAAAAATAGGGTTTCCTTTGTAAAAAGACACAATGGCATTCACGAGTTTCATGACGCCACAAAAGGCGCTTACGTATAAACTCAGCGGCTCGGTCAACTGGTGGTTTTATTAGTTTTGGGCGACATCGAATAAGCAGAAATGTTCTTGACCAATGAGAAAGCCAGGACCGCAAACTAGTCCTAGGCTTCATGGAAGCAACGAGTCGAAAATTTAAAAAGGAAATGTCAAACATCAATTAGGAATTTGAAGTGTAGCTGGAATCAAAAATATAAATATTTCAGTTTTAATTTGTCGATATTATGACAAAAATAATTATTACCTCCAATGTCGATTATTTCCCAATTTTGGATCAATAATGAATTTGTTGCTCTGGCTTTCTCAATATAGAACTTACATAATTTTGCCAACTTGTGGTGCTTAAGATTCAAAACAAGGAACCTAGACTAGATACAGTACAAAGCATCTCGATAACATACTTAAGTGTTGATGGGCCAAAGGGTGAGGGACCATTGCACTCTTGACCATTTATGTTTCAATGAGTTTTTGGTGAGTGTTTAACAAAATGGATAAAAAAAAAAGCTGTCGAATGGCGCTAATATTCCTCAAACACATCCTATATCGATTTTCATCCTGCTTTTGTTCCCTTTTTCAGTTATACGGTGGGTCACGACTGAAAATCAAATAACCATGTAATTAAACTGCCCAAGTATAAACAAAACTGGGGACAAGCAGCACACATTTTTTGGGTTAAATGTGAACCCAAAATCTGCAAAGTTGAATTTTAGCAAGTTATTCCAATGGTCATTGGAACGGTGAAATGCCATTCTAATTTGCTGTCTCAAAGATTATGGACAACCAAGTAAATATCTAAATATATTTTTGGGCAGTCAATCCCTATAGCCACGAAGCTAAAAATTTGACAAGCCTAGAACAAGGTTATTTTAAACTTGAAAAACATCACCCTCTTGTGTGGACACTTCAGGCTATCTGCTTTCATAGGCAACAATGAACACAGCCAATTTGAACTCTTATCCAATCACAGCTGCTGACGTCAACAAAACTGGTTGAATATGAGTTGCACGTGACATGATTTTAAGTCCGCACGTCGCGAATCACACCATGTGTGAGATCTTACTATGGCTACAGCCTACTAACCCTAGAGGTTGGCACAACCAAAAAAAAAAAAAAAAAAGAATAAATAGGTATCATCCACACCGAATGTGTAGAAATTCCAAAGTTGCCTTTGCGCCGAGTCGCAACCGAGAGAGAACCCAAGCAGCAGAAACTGTCATTTGTTCGTTTTGTTAAGTGAAAGCGCACAGAATAAACCGTCGAAACTCAATGTTGCCGCATTCAAGCCACGATTGTTTCTGCCAACAATGAAACGCACCATTCAAAATCTGTCAATCGTCGACGATGAATGATAGGACACTGCAGTTCGGTTTTACAAAAGAAGTAATAAATTCCATCATGTTTAACAAAGGTTTGCGCGGTTTCAAATCCCATTAAAAAGCACTAACAACAGGACGGGAACAGACGCCATCATTTCGAAAGTGTCAATTTCACCCGACGAACAACTCTCTCCCAAAGCCGTTGAACGAATAGGCGCCATGGATTATGGGCTTTGTTCTTCTTTTTCAGCATCCCAGCAGTACTTATGTGGGAACAGCTTTGGTGCTAGAGAACCAACAGGAGGTACTGGAGTATTTAATTAAAAGGGGAACAGTTGCCAATTATATTTGGCTTAGGGTTTACCACAAGCCAAAGCACAACAGTCTCTTCAGCATGATTCTTCGTGTAGGCGTGCAATGGTCGATTCTTCTATGTTTAAAAAGATGGTGGAGGGTAATAATTTCATCACTTTTCTTAATCACAAACACATCTTGTGCAACGCTGCACAAACTTGGAAGAAACGGGCAAAGAATTGAGCGAATTCCGATCTTCCGCGCCATGTCACTGTTTTATGTACACGTCCACTGGACTACGACCGAGACGTGCGCAGCCGCGACAAGCGACCTTATAGACAGGGACGTAGGGGAACAGTTTTCCCGGAGTGAGAATAAAAAAAAAACGGTTGAATAAATGGCTGCCAACTTGCTGTAAATTCTGGGCTCAGCATTAACGTGAACAGACGAGAAAAAGTAGTAAATGGTGGGACAAACCCGCTACTTCCCACAAAAGAATTAACTTTTGCAGTTGCTGTCTGGGCACTTGCGAACACCATCCACCTCTTCTCATGATGCAGCAACCACCAATGTTCAGAAGGTGAATGCTTTATTGGTTATGATGCTAGTGAGAAAGGGCACGCCTCAAAATTTGAGATCTTCAGAGGCACCTAGATTAGCAATTGTCTTCTTTATACGAAGAGCAGTCAGTCTGGCAGCTGCATTGTGATACCAGCATTCCTTCATCACCTTTGACATGACCCGCAGAGCCTGGAAGAACAGTACGGTCTTTAAATTCAGCACAGTAGGGGACAAATAGGCCATTTCGAATAGATTTAAGCTGGTAATACCTCGCAGGCTTGCCACCTGTTGGGAATCGAAGGGCGTTGCCTTTCTATACAAATAACCTTCCTCATTTCGTCAATGGTTGGATCGGAAGGCACCATATCGTAATAAGGAAGTTGGTAATCTTCGTAAATGCCTAACAATGATAACATGAAAATGAAATTAACGTGACACTAGGAGACTCGGCTGCTCCGGACACATTGGAAAAGTTGGTTTTAAAGTACTATTGGAGCACTACGGTGCTGCCGAAAGTTGGGCTGTGGCTACGATGCCAGCTATGCGGTAGACCAGCCAGATTGCTGGGATGTTGTTATCAATGTTAGTAAGGACAGGTGATATTAGGTCTGTGGTTGTAATGACAGGCAAGGGTGGTGAATGCTATTTGGTGAGGGTGATGAGGGCATACGCAGAGAAGGTGTTGCCAGTCATATGGCCTGGTTTTACATAGGGGGCTTTGAGGAGTTATGTGGATGTAGCTATTTTTAGAGCAGGCATTATAAGGGTTAATTCATAATTGGAAGCAGAATTTTTTTTAGAAAAAAGGGGATATTGAGGTTAAAATACTAGTGATGATAACATTTATTGAATAAAAGAGTAGGAAAAATGCAGAAAAATAATGCTATTTTCTAAACTATCGACTTGGCACGTTCGAACAACTAAAGTACTAACCTCCTACGTTACATCGTCTGGTGATTTCCCAAAACACGAGTCCAAGAGCGTGCACGTCAGCTCTCTTGAATGAATCAAAGTG
>JAQGAE010003950.1:0-13602 GCA_034696685.1 Julus scandinavius
CGAAGTCGTCTGCTAGTGACGTCAAAACAACATAGCATAACATAACGTAAAAAAACGTTCAAATGTGTAGGGGCCTTAAATGTTAGACCCTTGAATACCCATGGTATCCAATTTGGGGCACAGGAAATGAGCCCCTGATGGGAACCATGTGTTTGAATAGTGCCGCCAACATTAGCATGTGATAATTAGCTCCAAAGTTCTAATCACCAATTTCTCTTCCTTTACCAATTAGCGACGGCCATTGATGTTGCCGCCTCCAACCTCTAACCTCCCATTGCATTTTGGCATGAATTACCTCTTGTAATACACTATGTCAGGAAAGTGTAAACTGCACATAAAACACAAGTATCTGATTATTACAATAAGTCCTTGAGATCACTGATGCAAGCAAGATTCCAAAAGTAGAAAATATAAATGCCAGTTTAGATAATGATTAATGGAGAAAAATTTACTCTAAAAACAAGTCATTTTCAACCTGTAAATAAAGTATAAACTCGAGATGCAAATTCTTGGAATGCCAGTCTACAAACGAAGTTGCATATGCAGGGTTATATATACATCATTTAAATGCCTCGAGGAAAAGAATTAGGGAAAAGGAAAACTGAAGGTTATATTTCCGAGGTGCTAGGGTCTGCCAGAAGGAATATAGCCACCAAAATAGCACGTTCTCGAACTGTTTTTCAAAATGCCATAACAAAAGGTAAGAAGTATGGATCCAAAATATTGCCAGGTAGACCCAAAAAACTACTGCTTATGGTACCACAGGCACATTGAGGCTCTTGACACCCAAAAGACACAGTTGCTTTCAGGAAACAAATGGCTTCTAATGGGCTATGGCACCTTTACCTTAGGATTCCTATGCATTTTTTCAACACTGTTTCAACCATGCTTGATATTTTAAATTTTTTTTATCTGCCATACGTGCTAAAATGGTCAAATACAAAAATTTCCACTTTTTAGTAAGCTACATTTTTTTATTTTAAGTATAAAACTTATTCTGAAACAGATTATGATGAAATGTAGTTAAAATAATCCTATATTACTATTTCCAAAGCCATTCCAAAGTGCTTTTATCCTGAAGGCAACATCTTTCAATGGGGAAAAACTCTAAATATTGTAAGCATCACAATAATTGCAATATTGACCTGGTTGTAATTCTAAGTGATGGTTACGTTATTTTAATGATTGTTATACTATAGAAATGTATCCAACCACATTTTTCACACATTAAAAAAATGTTGTCGTCTGCCGTAAATGTAATGACCGATGTTGCCTGTAAGCAACAAATGGGAAAAATTAATAAAATCACAATTTTTTTTTTACTTTTATATATTGTATAAGCATTCTAGAATAAAATAAGACCAAAAAAACATTTTTTAAATATTATTGAAAAGTCGGTCCATTTTTGATTAAGAAAATAAAAGCGAAACCCAATGCGCACTGCCACTCATCGGTCCAACCGGCTTCTATGGTGCAAAGGAACTGTAAAATGACATCAGGAATGGAACGAAATAGTGTTTTCTGATGAAATGTTTCTGTCTAGATGGCCCTGAATGCTTCTAAGTATATTGGAATGATCGTTGCACTAATAGTCATCCTGAAGGCAACATCTTTTAATGGGGAAAAACTCTAAATATTGTAAGCATCACAATAATTGCAATATTGACCTGGTTGTAATTCTAAGTGATGGTTACGTTATTTTAATGATTGTTATACTATAGAAATGTATCCAACCACATTTTTCACACATTAAAAAAATGTTGTCGTCTGCCGTAAATGTAATGACCGATGTTGCCTGTAAGCAACAAATGGGAAAAATTAATAAAATCACAATTTTTTTTTTACTTTTATATATTGTATAAGCATTCTAGAATAAAATAAGACCAAAAAAACATTTTTTAAATATTATTGAAAAGTCGGTCCATTTTTGATTAAGAAAATAAAAGCGAAACCCAATGCGCACTGCCACTCATCGGTCCAACCGGCTTCTATGGTGCAAAGGAACTGTAAAATGACATCAGGAATGGAACGAAATAGTGTTTTCTGATGAAATATTTCTGTCTAGATGGCCCTGAATGCTTCTAAGTATATTGGAATGATCGTTGCACTAATAGTCTGGCCTGCATTGGAGCAGGGGGCAAGGCAGATATTATATTTGTTGAGTGCAAAATGTATTCCATAAAATTTCAAAAAGTGATTTCAGATCAATTTTTTGTTGCTAAAATTTACTTTTTTTATTTTCTTGTACAAAATGGGCCACATATTTTTGATTGGATTCAAGTCAGGAAATTGGAAGGTGTATCAAGTAGTTTACTGACATTATCGAGCAACTATTTTTCCATTAATCTGAGCAGATGCTTTTGGTCTTTATCCTGTTGGAATACAATGTGTCCTAATCTTGTCTTAATTTCCAACAAGTCATGGTGTCCAACATCTAGCATTCATGATGCCATCATTAATTTCCATTTTTCCAGTTCCTGATACTGTTATACATCTTTAAATCATGACATGTCAACCATCATTTTTAACGGTTGCTTTCATATTTTTACGATTCAATGCAGAATTTTTTCTGCCATGCATACTTTTTTTTCTATCGGAACCAAATAAATTTAACTTGGATTTATCACTGCATTTAGTCCTGTTGATTGTACTAACCTTGGTGCTCTTGCTCTTATTCCTCCTTAATGCAAATATGTTAATACAGTTTTAGGTGTCACAACAAATCCTGTTGTTGTCGCAATGTCTTTAGCAAATGAGTAAGTATTTATACAGTGGTGGACAAAATATATACAACTGGTTGATAATCATTCTGAAGTTGCAAAAAAAATATTTATGGCTTAAACCCAAGAAAAAACCACATGGATAGCTGCATGTACATTCCATATATGTAATAACTAAAAGAAATGTACATAATTCATTTAAATTTCTGGAAAAAAAATGAACAAAAGTTCGCAGACCATAATGCTGCCTCCACCATTCTTCGCATGCATGGTGGAGGCAGCGTTATTGTCTTAGGATGTTTTTTCGGACAAGATTTGGGCCCTCTTTATCGCATTACTATCATCATGGATTGTTACATGTACAGGGACATTCTTCAAGACCACATGTTGTCTTTTACAGATTTAAAAAGACATTGAAATGGTTCTTCCAGCATGAATACGATCCAAATGCTTCAAAGGTAATCAAAACCTGGTTCCAGGATAAGGGCGTGCATATATTAGAGTGGCCACCTCAGTTACCTGCCCTTAACCCAATTGAGAATCTGTGGATAGAAAAGTTGACCTTACGAATGTGCACAGCCAAGACTATCTTTTTTAAGGAATTGAAAAAAGCCTGGAAAGAGATACCACAGGACACTGATGAAGTTGAATGAATCATTGCTCTCCTGGCTCAAGGCAGTGATTAAAATCAATGGTTTTGCCACTAAATTTTAAGAGAAACTATATATATAATCTGTTATTGCAATTTCAGTTACATTTGTTTTGTCCAGGGAAAAAATGTTTACTTTTGTTTATTTTTATTTTTATTCAGAAATTTTAATTAATTATGTACATTTATCTTGATTATTTAATATATGAAATGTACAAGCAGCTATCCATGTGGTTTTTCATGGGTTTAAGCAAACATATGTTTTTTTCAACTTAAAAACATTTATCAACCAGTTGCATATGTTTTGTCCACTACTGTAAAGAGACACTTTGCAATTTCCCTGATCAACTCTCATTGTAGTGCAATTCATCAACTTTGGACATCCAGAACAAACCTTATTTTCAGTTATTCCTGTTTCATTCTTTTTTTCAACGATTTTATACATTGTTGTCCATGGTGTGATTACATTTCAATGTTTTCGCAATATCATTGTATGATTTATATTGTTCTTGTAACACTACAACACGTTCACGCACTGCTTAGGACAACTTTGTTGTTTTTGGTGCCATGACATTGAAATAACGATATTTTTTTGTACTGCACCCTCTATTAAATACTGTCAGAAACTACAGAACAAAATTATTACAACAACTATTGACATGTTGAATTACTTTTTCCTTATTCATTTTACTGGTTCTGTTTAACTTTTTTTTCTGTTAAAAGTCCAAAGTAGAAATTTCCCAGAATTATTTCATGTACATATTTTATTGCAAAGATGAAGCATTCATTAAGTAATGCAAGGTTTTAGGGTGTTAAAATACTTTTCCCTCACTGTATATGATTTGATGATCAGAAATTGCACTTGCCCTATATGCATGATCAGGTTCAGTGCTCAACATAATTGATAGGACACCAGAAAATGCATGAACACTCACACAGCAAAATACTTGCACTTTAAAAAATCATAACATGTACACATTTACACAACGCATACACATTCCCACAGCAAAACGCATGCATTGAAGCATACCACTCACGTTCTTCCACTTTAAGCCAAGCATACACTAGCACTAAGCCATTGTTGGACCTAAACCTAATACTAAGCTCAGCCTAAGCCTCATAATGGCGCTGAATTATTGCTCTCCCAAATGTGGTATGCATATTGGAATGTCCATATCCGCGATTATTAGTCTGAACATTGGGAATTAAAACTATATTGGTCGCAAACGATCTCCAACCTCGTTAGCACATTCCTAACGATGGCAAAAAGCTAATTACAAAGCAATTATAGTCCAATGACCTCCAGCCTGCTACTTGACCACTAGTTTCTTAGTGGATACCTCTGCTCATATGGGTTCTTAGCAAACCATATAAAAGGGCTCCCAAAACCCATGTTAGGCAGAGAAAGACAGCTATCTGATTAAATTCACAGCAAGAGCCACTGCTCCTGTCTGCGCCTGTGAATGTCACAGTCTTGTCTAAATAAAAGTCTTTGATTTAATTATAAAAAGACTTAGAATCTTTTTACTTGTTTCCAGCTCTAACTCTACATCTCAAACTCTCGCAGGTCTTACAGTAAGACCTCTTCTATCACTCTTTGAAGCCTCCTTCCCTCGTGTTATCTTCGATTAGCATTATCGCAGTAGTTCGACCTTAAGAAAGTCGAACTCTGTAAATCTCGGACTTAGTCGACGAACGGTCTTCTTCATCCTCCAATACGCTTTTCAAGCTAAGGTGCTTAAACCTTCGGACTCACAAAAAGTAGTCACCTCATAATTGGCGCCCAACAGCGTGTCACGTACCCGAACGACTCCGAGACAGATTCACGAGCTCTTCAGTACTTCGCCTAAATACCAATTACTCATAAGATTATAATTGGCGCACAACAGCGTGGCGCGTACCCTCAAGGACTCCGAAACTTAAAATAAGTTCAAACTCTAATGTTCCATGCATTTATACCAGTTACTCTCAAACAAGTGTTCAAAATTGGCGATTAACAGCAAAACACGTATCCTAACGACTCCAAGATAATAAAGTATCTTAAGATCGAACATATTATGAACTAATACCGATCATGTTCACAACTTAAATTTGGCAAATTCAAAATTGAATATCAATCATTCTCAAAGAATAGTGCAAAATTGGCAATCCAACAGAGTGGAACAAATACCCCATGACACAAGTTCGAACTTCAATATACAAGTTCTAATACCAGATAAATAACTGGCTCTCAAAAGCGTTATAAGTGCCTTTTAAGACTTCAAGGAAATATTGAGTCTTTGCCTTTGGAAACCTGAGAAGCAATTGGTGCTATTAGCGACGCAAGTATTCAATTATATGGTGCAATAATACCGCTTGCAGGAATCATCAAATGCTCATATCAAGCTTAAAAGCGAATAAGAAGTTATGAACCCAAGCCCAATTGGAACACTTCGTGCTCGAACATATGTTTGGATTGATTATCAATCACTTAAAGTTATTCCGTGCAAGAGCGATAAATAAGATCGAAGCACGCAAAGTACTATCTCCTACAGCAGCCAAGCTGGCTCCTGTAGTTGACAAAGTTTGAACCACTAGAAATTCTAATAAAGAGACAAGTGAAATGAATATCGAACGAATAAGTGACGAAAACATTTGTCAGTCAAGCTTTGACTCCACTTGGTGCAACTATCAGTGATTTTACTAGTCCAAATGGTTGGTTCGATGCAAACCCACTCAGGAGAAGATACATGCCTCCCACTGGAAGTTATGCAAATAATGACGAACACAGGAATGGATATTCCTAGTGATGTTACCCTGTGCTGTACACAATGTCTCTAATTTCCCTGACCTTATGCAATAAATTGCAAAAGCAATAGATAGGCTCGAAGTTGCGTGTTCGGAGAGAGTAACCAAACGCATTGCTGAACTTTAAGCACGTCAGAAGGAAGTAGAGCAAGCTCAAGCCGATGCGGTGAACAAACCACCTTGAAACCTTCCTATCACGGTTCTACAATCTAGGGGGAGTACAAATGTATAAATCATACCTGACCCTCATGCAAACCCAATTGTGAATACTACTCCAGTTACTTTGGCCTTAATAACTCCGTATCCTAGATGTTCTGTCACTCGGATTGCGGATGCAACCATCACTAGTGCTGATGAAATTGCCAAATCTAGGGTAGATCGACAAAAGATCGATCATGGTGAATACATTTTCACTGAGGTCAAAGTAACCTCTGAGGACTTTACAGCCATGGAGAAGTTCTCTGGGAGCACATCCAATTCATAATTGACAGCAACATTTTGACCGAAGAACAAGGCTATGATGCCCTCTTTTTGCTCATCATAGGCGAAGCTCGAAGCTTCTAGTTAAAGGAGAGATATACCTCTAACACCTTTGCCAAAGCGAAAATCGCTTTCTTCTCTCACTATGCCATATACAATACGAACATTGTGCTGAGCAAACAAATAAGTCGACTCAAGCGATGCGAGTTTCAATCTACTCCAGAGTTCATCGAACTCATAATGTCTAAGTACCACAATATGTCGAACAGACCCATGCCAGTCATGATGGCACAAAAATATTTCTGGCCTTATATCCTGCTATAGCCAGACTCATAGATGTCAAACAGGTTGTTGATTGGAGTCGAATTTGTTCTTCAGCCAGGTTTGGCTGCAACGACTTCAGCTTTCCTCTACTTATCTTGACTCGACGATCCTTAAGTGGAAGAAAATCAACACTGCTCAGTTTCATCCAGTTTCCCTGAATGTTTCTTTAGGTTCCTCCCAGGCACAAAGCAATAAATGTCAGTAAAAACGTTTAGATTTTTGTTTTTTATTGAACATTTAAAGAAAACTAGGCCTTGGCATCCTTTTCACAAAAATAATCAGAAAACATGACCAGCTTGTCTTTGACCTAGATTTGTAAACGAAATAAAACATGGCAAACCACGTTTACAGAATCCAACAAAACGCCCCCTCAGTTGCACAATCTAGGTGGTACAACGGTTTTAGAGCTCGAAAATTCCATTTTTGAACACACTCAGCTTTGGTGCACTCTGCAGCTTTGTGAAAATATTTGCAACATCATTAACGAAATCGTACCTAATGTCAATGTGCTTCGTTCGCGAAGTTTCGACATCGTTTCGAGAGAATTGAATCGCTGCAAGTGAATCAGAAAATACTGACGGAATGTTTTCCTTATCTTTTAGAGGTTTCGAAGCACTTGAACACTTGGGATAACCAATGTGTTTCATTTAGGACTGCTTTTTGCACCCAGCTTATAGGAACGCCCCTGAGAAAAACTATAAAACCGCCGAATCTTTTATGGTTATCGCGATCATTGTCCTATGATGCATCTGTATACGTGTGCAGAGTCTGATCTGCAGTTAGAAAGACCAATCCGATGTTCTTTAGTGTTCATGCAGTATTGTAGAACTTGTTGAATCATCCAGACATGTGCATGGGAGTGATCACTGTTATATTGGGACAGCAATGTTACGCCAAAAAGAATGTCAGGCCTGGTGCGGCTGGCCAGGAAAAGCAAACTAACAATTAATTCGCGATATAGGAACTTTTGTGTTCCATTCTTTTTTGCTGACGACGTTTCCCACCATTGTCCTGACGGGCATAGGCACCTTGACGATGTTATTATGCATAATGCCATAATTTGCCAGATCAACGTCTTGTTGATCCATGAAGACTTCTTTACTTTCCCTGGTGAAGTTCACTCCTAGCATTCTCTTTACGGGGCCGAGATCAGCGATTTCGAACATCTCGTGAAACATGGAGATGTATTTTCGTTTGATCTCTTCATCTTTAGCCAAGATGATTGTCATCCACATAGATTAGGAAAACAACTTCATTTCAGTGAAATACGCAAGAAAATCTTTCCATTTTCTTAATTTCGACAGCGTTTAAACTCCTCCATCAACTTGTTATGCCACTGTCTGCCGCTCTGGTGTAATCCATATATGGATTGCTTAAGTTTCCAGACCAGGTTTGGTGTGCTGATGTTTCCATAACCATCAGGAGGTCGAACAAAAGTTGTTTCGTTTAGTTCCCCGTAAAGGTATGCGCATTAGACATCTAGATGTGCATCCTGCCATCCCTGACGAATTACCAACAACAACAAGAACAATCTGATGACTACAAAGTTGACCATCTGTTAAAGTATCTCGTCATAATCTATCCCATGTACCTGGCGATACCCCTGTACCACCAATTTCGCATGGAATCTTAAGATGGCTCCAGTAGCATTTCTTTTTATTAAAAAACCTATCTGGTTCCCAAAACTTTAAGAGTTTTCCGGTTGTTCTTCCATCTCGAATACATCTCTTTCCCGCATGGTGTCAATTTCTTCATTCATCGCATCCTGCCAATTTTTGCGTTCTGCAGATTCCATCGCTTCTTTATAGTTCTTAGTCTAAGAGGCAGTAAACATAGCGGTGGGTTGAATTTTTGTAGAAATCCGAGCTACAGGATCTTTCTCCCAAGTTTTTCCAACAGAAGGTGTTTGTATCATCTGTATCTTTTCTCCTTTTCTAGATTTAGCTGTTACAGTGAGGAGAGGAGCAGTGCCTTGAGAAGCAATCGGACTCGGCGTCCAATTGAATAATTCAGGGTTAAACCTAAACCAGTTAGTTTCATGCCAATTTTTGGCACTTTTCTCATCATGTAGCACATTCCCTGCATCTTCCTTGTAGACAGTTTCCCTCTGACTTGGATGATTGTTACCACGTTTCCAGTGAGTGGTAACTACTTTCTTCCACAACTTTGGAGGTGGATCTGGAGCGGATTCCTTTGCGGTTTCCGAATTGAGTGATGAAGGTTGCGTCTTCATCTTCCATTTCGGCAGGTTTGTCTGCATTACCGCTCACACGACATAATAGTTTGGGTCTTCTTTCTGGGTTTTCCATCTCATAAACTTCTCATAACATGCTTAGTTCCAGTTACTTTCCCAGCTACAGGATCCCATACTCGGTAGCCTTTCAACCTGAAAGCGTACCCTACTAGTATTCCCTTCCAACCCTTGGAGACGAGTTTGCCTTTTTTCTGGGTTGGTGTTTTGAGCACCACACATGTCGAGCCGATATCTCGAAGATGCCTGATCAAAGGTAATTGACCCAAGTACCTGGTGACTGGTATTTCTCTATGTATTTTGGAGTGTCCATATCTGTTTCGAACATACGTGAAAGAAGCTGCCAGCTCCGCCCACATATGTTTAGAAAGTTTGGAGTCCTCCAGTACTCCCTCTACAAGATTTCTGTTAAATCTTTCGGCAACACCGTTCATTTGTGGACTGTATACATTTGTCCTCTGCTGTTGAATACCTTTCTTTTGAAAAAAACCAGTTAACCGCTTGGAGCAGAACTCCAGACCATTATCAGTCCGCACAGATTTAACACTACCCAAACACACGTTTTCCTCTTATTTAATAAATTTCAAAATTGTCTTGAAAATTTCATCCTTAGTTTTTATAGGGAACGAAAAACTACCTGGAATAATCGACCACAATTACCAATATGTACCGATTTCCTCCATTGGACACTTCTCTTGCCGGTCACCAAACATCCATGTGCAGCAATTCGAGAGGTTGCTGCGTCTTGATTTTCTTTATTACAGGATGGCTGGATCTGCAAATTTTTAAAATTCCACATATCAAACAATCAATGTTTTTATTAATTTTCATTGATTCCAGCCCGTAGACACTTTGCTTGTTGATCATCTCCGAGATCCCGGTGATGTTGAGATTTCAAAGTCTTTGGAGCCATTTAATGGTTTCATCGAAATCTGCTTCGTTGGAACCTGTGGTAAACTCAGAATTTCTATAAATTAGTTCAGGCAATTTTTCGTTCTGTTCCACACACTTTGGCTTATCTGCAACAACATGTTAAAGTTAGGTACCCGCACGTGCAAACAATACAGTCGCCCAGATTGTTTCACGCTGGAAATTGGCTTTTCTAGTGAATTTTCAAAAATCTTAAGGGTTTGGTCTTTGTTTAACACTTTTATCCTGCGGTTCACTATTCTTCCCATACTTATTAGATTTTTGGTGAAGTTTGGAGCATAAAGTGTGTCTGAGGCCGATCACACTGGTTTTTCCTCTGGTGGAGATTTGGAGATCGACGTCTCCAATCCCCAACACAACTGAATTTCCCTCTTCTAATTTTAAATCTTTTGAATTGAGAGGAGAAAACGAAATGAAGCACTCACGTTGTTGGCATATGTGGTCAGTAGCACCAGAATCGATGTACCACTCCATCTTTCTCTGAACTTGTACAATTCAGTGCGCTTGCAAATAGTCTTCTTTTCTCCGTCGCCTTTATTTCTTTGATATGGAGAAACATATTTGGCAGATGGTCCAGGCCGTTTCTATTTCTTCTTTTCCTTTCCTTTGTGAAATGGAGAACTCGTGCCTAGCTTACTCTTGATTGACTTTGAAACGGCAGTTCCGAGAGTAATGTCCAGTTTTGTTGCAGTTAAAACAGATGGTTCCCGTTTTCGATGAATTTTTGCATTTTTGGTAAACAGTGCATCGTTTCCATCATAATGCCTTCTCTAGAACTTTTCCGAAGTTTCAGTCTTTAAAATTCAGCAATTAAAGTCTCGGCAACCCTTTTTGGAACTAGATCATCAATTGGTAAATGGTGCAGCGAATGCGTGTCCATTTCATATTTATCTATCAACAAATCAATATATTGAAAAGCATGTTCGTAGGGCAATTTGTTTATTCCTGCATTTTTGCATTCAGCAACGGCATCGCCCACCCGGCACACAAAAACGCTCATGTCTTCATTTTTAATAGCAAGATTCAAGAATTTTCTTCTGAGTTGACGAATTCTGGCGACAGATCTCGGTTCATAAGTCGAATTCGCAAAGTTCGAACGCAGAATTGCAATTTTTAATCAGGGACTTGATATCAGGTGAAACACTTGGATACAGCTAGGCGAGCGAGAGCCTTATCTTTACATAACTCGTGATTCCGCAATTCAGCTCTAGATTCGCCTGAAACTCGTTCAGGATCTTCTTTAGAAATGAATTCCAGCAACCCTTTTTCCCTCAGCATTATTTTTGCATTGCATGTCCAGTCGGCATAATTTCGGCCGTTTAGTTTCACAATGTGGAATAAGTGCTCGTTTTCCAATGAATTTGCCATTTTTAACGTTAAAATCCTTAACTTTTCAGATAAGATTTATCTCATGATTTCGAAGGTTTTTCGAAGGCTTTTCACTCGCTGGATGTCCTTGTGTGGCCGTTGGATGGCTTCATCCACAAGTAGAATTTTCTGGATTCACAATGCTTTCAGAACTCACATTTTCCGTTTATTGTAGATCACTGACTAGAACCACGCTCTGCTACCATGTTGATTGGAGTCGAATTTATTCTTCAGCCAGTTTTGGCTGCAACGAATTCAGCTTTTCTTTACTTATCTTGACTCGACGATCCTTAAGTTGAAGAAAATCAACACTGCTCAGTTTCATCAAGTTTCCCAGGATGTGATTCAAAATACTTAACTTTGCTTTAATTGCAAAGTTTAGGAAAAGTTTTTTTAGGTTCCTCCCAAGAACAAAGCAATAAATTTCAGTAAAAACATTAACCCTTTTAATGTTTATTGAACATTTAAAGAAAAATAGGACTTGGCGTCCTTTACACAAAAAAATCAGAAAACGCGATATGAACAGCAAGTTCAACTCAGGTTAGACATCTACTGCCATAGAGACCGAAAAACCAAAGTCTATTGGTTATGTAGAAAGGTAGACAATGTCATCCTTCTCGAATGTGCTGTCTTGATGACAGCTTCCTTGGCCTTGGGCATCAGTGTAATTGCAGGAGGTAGACATCTTGGCATTGTTCATTTCCTTGCCTTGGGCGACTTGAACATCTTAATCCCTAAGAGGCTGACCTACATGCTGTCTCCTGCCAGCTTGTCTTTGACCTTAATTTGTAAACTAAATAAAACATAGCAAAACACGTTTACAGAATCCAACAAAACGCCCCCTCGTTTGCACAATTTAGGTGGTACAGTGGTCTTAGAGCTCGAAAATTCCATTTTTGAACACACTCAGCTTTGGTGCACTCTGCAGCTTTGTGAAAAAATTTGCAACATTCGAGGTTCCGGGTATACTTT
The DNA here is from genome assembly GCA_034696685.1 of Julus scandinavius. Lineage (NCBI taxonomy): Eukaryota > Metazoa > Arthropoda > Diplopoda > Julida > Julidae > Julus > Julus scandinavius. Next base: position 12,482 of record JAQGAE010003950.1, read on the forward strand.
TTAAATTAAAATACCCCTTTGCTAACTAATCTTTATCGAATCCCTAAGAGGTTGACCGACATGCTGTCTCCTGCCAGCTTGTCTTTGACCTAGATTTGTAAACGAAATGAAACATGGCAAAACATGTTTACAGAACTTAACACAGGTTAAGGACCATGTACAACTTAGATTTGGCTATTAATAAAAAAACATGCTTATATCTGTGAAGCAATGGCATCTTGCCAGCAAAAATGATCCCAGTAGGCTGAATTTAGGCCGACCTCCAAATCAGCCAATGGACGTGCATAACAATCGGACTACATTTTGACCTAGTCATAGTTACCATAGAACATGTAACACTAGCCAGCATCAGAACAGATACCAAGGCTCAACTCAGAACCAACAAACTGGTTCCAATAATGCTCTGAGACATAATGGCTCGACACGTCATCAAAGAGTAGGTTCAAGTGGAAATCTGCGACCTACCCAGACTGCTTCAAATCCAAATACAATGGTTACACAGAACACTGCTCCAGGGAAGCTGAATCGGATCCAATACATGATCCAGAAATTTCACTAAACTGTTGGGTCTGCAATAAGCAATGGAAAAACACCCTCAATTGTCCAAAAGGGTGTGGGAATAGCTTTCTCAAGAATGTCTTAGTCATTCTACCAGTCCGACATTAGCTAAAAGCAGCAATTAAAAACAACCTTGCAAGCAGGAGATCTGCTTGTCAACACAGACTGTATGTAGCTTGACCGGTATGAAACATCAAGTACAATTTAATCTGGGAATAAACATCTCACTTGGAGGAAAACAACTCTTAGAACAATTGCAGAGTCAACAGCATCCAATGACTCACTGTAGACGATGTGTACAATTGGTCAACCAAGTGAAAAATGAGTGTGACACATTACTCGCCACTGTCGAAATCATACTAGAATTGTCGAAACTTTGCCAGGGAATCACAATCATCATCTCATTTGATCAGGCGATCAATATACTTGGGATGGATTTTCTAAGACAGGCCGAGATCTACAGCCCTATGCATTGAGATAGGTTATAACTTTGACATTGAATAAAAAAATAATGGCTTTACCGAATTACTTGAAATTTTCGATCTGAGCTTCCTTATTCTTTC
>JAQGAE010003951.1:0-13601 GCA_034696685.1 Julus scandinavius
TTCTATGACTGAATGCCTATAATTCTCCAAAATAATTCTATGACTGAATGACTATATTTCTCCAAAATAATTCTATGTCTGAATGACTATATTTCTCCAAAATAATTCTATGACTGAATGACTATAATTCTCCAAAATAATTCTATGACTGAATGCCTATAATTCTCCAAAATAGAACCACCTCCTGGGGATTCTATGACTATACTTCTATGAATATGATGCTATCATTCTATGACTGTACGACTATGATGCCATCAATGTCATGGTCCTATATGATGCAATGATTTTATGACTACGATTCAGTTCTATTAATTGAATATTAATATATGAGAACTGAGGGCGTTTTTCCATTCCCTTATATTACTTGAGACCACATTTCAAGTTCCCTGATGTGGTCCCATTACTCGGTATGCACATGAATTTCCATTGGAATAATCGAGGCAACATCTCGTTTATTTGCTGATCCACCTCAAGTACTTTCGACTTATAAATTTCCTCGCATTTAGACCTCCTGCTTTGCCATTCTATAGTAGCAAAAAAAAAAAAAAAACCCTCGACGAAATCGAAAATCCAATTCTTATCATACGAAGAGCAACCATAATAAAAGGTTAAACCCAGACGGTTGAAGGGTCATCGAGGCAAACGCGTTGCATTTTTATCTGTACCAACAATAGATTGCCGAAATGAGAACGGACTGCAGAGTCAGACTGACCAGAGATGGACAGAAGAGGTGACAATAGATCGAGAAGCTTCCCCATTGCATAGCCAACCTACCGGAAACGATTCAATAAAAATGGTGGATAAAGCCATAGGGGGAATGCAGAAAAAGCTATGAATGTGGTGGCCACGCCCACAAACTGACCATCGTCCATCTTCGTCCTTTTTTTTATCTTCGAAATGTCATTTTTCAAATTTTGTGATAACAAAAATGTCGAACGTCTCGAGAGTTGACAGTTATGTGCATAAGCTAACAATAGCAATTTGCAGTCAACTTTAACCGTACCTTCCAACTCAAACAGTATTACTATTTTAAATTCCAAGGAAAATATAACCACATAAGCAGCAAATGTCTGGTTGGTGAAATTGTTTGAAATTGAAATAACGTTTATTATATTTTCGCTTCATGTAATCCTACCACAAAATTTATTGTTATGAAAATGTTGAGATATTAAAATAAAACACAGGCTTGTAAAGTTTAATTAAGATGCATTTCAAAGGCGTGTATGCACGAGTAGAAAAGTAATTGAAAGCAAATGTACTTAAAATGTATGAGTACAATGAACTCGATTTCAAAAATGTACTCACAATGGGTGATTACAAATTTCCTTGAGTATTAACGTAATCTGAAATTATGAGTACTAATGTAATCGAGTAGGAATAGAAAAACTTGAGTAATTGAGTAACGAGAATGAGTATTTTGAAATGATAAAACGAAAATTGTCACAAATAAGAGAATATATTCCACACTTACTAAACAACAAGAAGGTAATATTCCCCTTCCTCTTGTAGCCTATGTGATAAAATTCGCAAATTCCATGGAAAGATACTTATTTATCAATACTTGTAGTTTTCGTTCAATAAGTTTCACTAGTTTTCCGAAATCTCTGTTAGCCAATGGAAACAATATTATCTGATGCAAGCAATCGATGAAAGACATGGCGTTTAAAAGAGTTCTTGGATTTGGGAAAAGATTGAGGGTTCCCAAAGAAGGTAAAAGAAGAAAAAGTAAAACGTGAAGAAAGGATACAAATTTCATTTTTTTTTTTAAATTGGGACACGTTTACAATAAACGCCGAATCTCTTGTCGGGGAAATAAAGCGAGAGTTTATCGATATTTCGATATTTTTTTTTTCTTCTTTTTTTTTTTTCCTCTGGATTTTATCAGTTATTCTTATATTTTATTTCTACTCCGTTTCGTTTCGATGTCGTTTAAATGATCAGAAAATGGATAAAAGTAAATTGAAAGTTTCCAGAAGACCGCTGATCGAATTCCCCAAGTTGCGATTATTTTTAAGAGAAAATATGTCACACTGCTACAAGTAGAAGTAGAACACAACCCTAGGCCTAACGTCAAACAAACTTATCTGTGAATTGAAGGAGTGTTCCTAAAGTCCCTATGATATATACACAAAGTCATCGCAATGTATTTATTCAACTTGTGCATTACACTGAAAACTCAAAATGTGCAAAAAAGCACACATAAATGTGTAAAATTACCTATTTTTATATGTCAAAATGCAGCAATTCAGAAAATGCATTCAAATGTGTTACATTGCATATAAAAATAGGTAATTTTACACATTTATGTGTGCGCAATTTTTTTACACATTTGGTGTGCTTTTTTGCACATTTTGAGTTTTCAGTGTAGGTAATTCCAGTAGTAGCCAAACTAGACAAAACTTAGTTCAATTCAATTCAACTCAGTACCATACAGTCAGCAAATAAATACACACTAGTGAAATGTTGGTAATCGCCCTTAACAAATATGGCTGCCCTATAGGTGTTTGGCATCTGTACAAAATTTCCACTTTGACATATATGTGAGATACATATATCATTTCTCCTCCAGGGTTGTATTAAAATTGCTTTCGAGTAAATACCACTGCTTAAATACAAGTGTATTATGACTAAAAACAAATCTGAGTCCCTTTGGAAAAAGGCAGATATGGCTTAATTAAAACAGAACGTTTATTAAGCGCAGTTGCGGAAATGACGGATGTAATACTCCGGCATTAATCTCACCGTGCATCTTTTTAATATCAAATCGCAATAAAGCAAATCCAGCAGCTGTTAGGGGTCTCCTCCCCCCTATTTTTTTGGGGCCTAACACAGCGGAAGTTCTGTGAAAATACCCATGGCGGTATTAAAGATAGATGCGAAAAATATCTACCTTTTAACTATCTCTTTGTTTCATTTTATTGCCACGATTAAGCCCCAGGGGCTAAGAAACTATGGAATAAAAAGTTTAAGGGGAAAGTGCCTATCACTTCCCCCTGCCCCCTACATGGCAGCTAGACATGTCTGCGCATGTCGAGACAAATCCCGACACAGCTCAAGCAGCGTTACAGCGGGTTTACCATTAATCTCAAAGGCTTTTAATGATCACCAGGTGGCCTCTAAGTGTCCAAAGCACAGAGGTAGGCGTTAAAAGAAGAGGGGGATAACAGAAATGTGTGCAAGAGGGGGGTGGACAAAAAAATCGATCATCTACCACCTAAGACCATTGAGAAATTCTTGCTATTTGCAGGCAAAGCAAAGAAAAAAAACAGGGGGATCAATGAACTTGATGAGAATTAAACGTGATTTTCCACAAAAGTCGGAACTTTCCAGACATTCCAGACGGGAAAAACCTAGGTATTTCCGAAACCAACTTCCAGAGTTCACGTTGATACGAAATCCATAAGGTTAGATGAAAAAGTAAGGAGGTTATCGATGGAGGGCGCCATGGTCTCTGTGCAATGAACAGCTAAACAGATTTAGCTAAAACCTGGATTTTGTGGATAATTGTTGTGATATCAAAAAAACAATCAGTTTACGTAAATATACATTTCTGGAGCTTTAATATGATATGTTACATGCCATAGTTATATATCAAACCATCGTGAGAAAACAAGCTAGAACACGAGCATGATTTCCAACAAACTGTCAGTAGTTGAAACTTGTGATTTGAGTGATCATGCCAAAAAAGAAACAATGCAGGACTTACCATATTCTCCCATCTTCACAAAGACAATCGCAGTGCTCTCCACTTTGTTGTTGCCATTGGAGGCTTCACATCTGTAATAACCAGTGTCGTGGGTGTCCAGGTCTTTGATCTTCAACCTGGACCGGAAGTGCTTGCCGGTCTGGTGCCGTCGAATGAGCACGCGGTCCTTCTCCTCCCGAACTGGAGCCTCGTTTTTAAACCAGCGGATCTTGTCCGGCAATGGGTCTCCGGACACTTCGCATATCAGCTTAATGTTGTCTCCAGTCTTCTTGGTGACATTACTCAGTGATTTTTCAAATCGCAAGAAGCCTGTAAGAAACGGAATAAATGGAGTAAATACCAGGCATTAGCAGAAACATATACATTGAATTACACCGTCTTCAAATGACTGGTTAGGTCTGCAAATGCGATTATTAATAACATAGCAGGACACATTATAACTTGCTAATGTTTCCATGGGAACCATTGACGCATGCGTTGAGACACCTGTAGTTCTCTGAACAGGCATACACGTCACTAGTTAAAAGTGACGTCATCTTCTGACTATTTTTGGTTCACATGGCTAGTTTAAAAGAACATGGCACAAACATGTCCTAATTGACAGCTGCTTTTGGATAAAATAATGTGGCCCAGACACCATCAGATTCTCTATAGGATTTTATTTACATAAAATGTTACGTCATTTGTAATGAAATCTGATATATGATCGTATAGTATGTTTGTTTGTTTGTTTGGTTGATTTTTAACGTTGGCCTATTTCTGCAACACGAGGGCTAAACACCAACGCCAGGGGATGAGCCTTCTACACCTGCCTGGGAATTTAGCCTACGAGGGGGACTTTCACCCCCTCTCGAGGGGTCTTTAAGGTGCAACAATCAACACTGGACCTCGGTTTAAACTCTCATCCGAAAGATCCTCCAATTAGGGAATTTTTCCCATCCATAAAAATTTCCACCGACCTCGACCTGGGAGCGAACCCAGCATCTTGGGATCGAGAGGCAAGCACGTAACCCACTCGACCACCGGCGTCGGCCATATAGTATTTCATCTTTCTTCATTGCCCCTTACCCTATCTTTCCCAACACCCATTCCCAATTCCGCTTTTATTTCCTTCAATTTTATCTCCCACTCTGCCTAATTCACTCTTTGTTCTTAATTTTTCTTATTCTAGTTATAACTCCCAATCAACTTATCATTAATCCTTTCTCTCCTGCTTCTCACATTACCACTGTTTAAACATCCTCACCAGCTTCCAACCTCCCCCTCTCCTGTCACCCCTCACCTTTTAATCCCATTCCTTGTTTACATTTTCTCCCATTTGTAATCAACCATTCATCAACCTACTTCCTTTCCCTCTTCTCTCTCCCATTCTCCCCTTTTACATTGACCCTCATATCAACTATTTATTATCCTCAAACTGTCTCCTTAACACACCTCTAGTCAATAAATTCAACCTTAAACCCATCATTATTTTTATTCACTCTAATGGTAATCTCCCTTCCGTTTATCCTCTCTACCTCGTTACATTCCACTTTAATCTGTTATTCAATCTTTCCTTTTGGTTTTCCCTCCCTCATATTTCTCCAATTCTGCTGGATTACAGGAGAAAAAAATGTTCATGAGCACATTGAAATACTTCAACTTCAATGTGCAAAACTACCAAATTTTCAAGGAATGCCTAACATTCCAGATCAAAAGTCAAGCCCAGAATTGTGGCAATGCAGCAAATAACAGACTATTTGTCCCATTTGTCAGAAACCATGTTCACATGTACACACATTGTGAAAATATAACTTGACTTGGAGGGAAAAAAAGGCGTTCATTTGCATATCATTTGTCACAAGGCGTCTAGAACACAAACATTGAAAAAGCATTGATTTATTTAAAACATGTCCCGACAAGCTATTTCACAGAATCTAAAATGCCAAAACAAGCTAGTGTTAGCAATTTCAATGCAAATATTTCCCACCCACAAACCCACATATTGTCGCCAGAATCCCTCCTGACATAGTCGCACATGGTTATTCTCAACTTGGCTTTATCACGCATCGATAAATATTTATTCAAATTTAGAAACACCGAACGTTCATTATGCATACAGCAGAATTTTAAATGAATAATCACTAGTAAAGCTGACTTTTTGATATTTTTCTAATAAGGTTCACTGTTGAAATCGGTTTTCAATCAAACATTCCCCAAATTAAATAAAAAAATTATAAATGGGGACAAGCTACACTGGTGAATAACTTAAATTACAATAAAAAATGAAAGAGTCTATGCTTGTTACCACGATTATCATAAATACGTTGATGTTACATATGTCAACTTTTTTTAAAGATATACTGAATCTCTGTGCTTTGCAAAACTCTGGAAGGGCTTCTTCGCCTCGTCTCATCTCTCTAAATTGTTTTCCACCATTAGCAACTGTCCTATTCTGCATAAAAATACTGCATGCAACATTTAACCTTTAATATGATGATATACAACTAGGTTTAGGGATTTTTTGAAAGCAGGAGAGGGTTCAGCAGCCAGTTGAGGCCACTCCAAAATAACTGGCTTTTATGTTTTTACCATGGGCGGAAGTTAATACCAAATAAAACATTTGCGAAATTAAAAAAACTAGCCCATAAACAATGAATTTTCATTCCTTTATGCTAAACTATGCTAAGGGATAGTGACAGTGACAGATGAGATTAGATGGGAGTAACATCTGTATCGTCTCACTTTGCCGACATGTCGATTCGCCGACTCATTGTGTCGGCGAAAAATTTGGTTAGTTGGTTAGGTTAGGTTAAATTAAGTAATATATTAGAACAATCGTATTTGGAATATATCAGAACAATCATATTTGGAAAGTTAGAACATTAATGTTTGGAAAGTTAGAACATTAATATTTGGAAAGTTAGAACATTAATATTTGGAAAGTTAGAACATTAATATTTGGAAAGTTAGAACATTGATATTTGGAAAGTTAGAACATTGATATTTGGAAAGTTAGAACATTAATATTTGGAAAGTTGGAACATTAATATTTGGAAAGTTAGAACATTAATATTTGAAAACAAAGTGCATCGAAAATGTATGATTTAACTATAACATTAATATTTGGAAAGTTAGAACATTAATATTTGGAAAGTTGGAACATTAATATTTGGAAAGTGAGAACATTAATATTTAGAAAGTTATAACTTTAATATTTGGAAAGTTAGAACATTAATATTTGAAAGCAAAGTGCATCGAAAATGTATGATTTAACTATAAAAATTAAAACATTACAATTTTAATGCATTTTTTTTAGAAATTACTGTAACTGTAAAACAATTTACCTCACTTAGAATCATCTAATATTTTTACAGAATTTAAAATTCTAGCGAGGATGCCAAAAAACTTAACTAAGCAGGCAACTAAAAAAGAACAAAAGAAACTTAAGTTTCATATTTTACGAATTCCTTTACCAAGGTTGTTACCTTGAAAAAATCCATACTGGAGAATCCAACAATTCTTCAGAAATTTAGAATCCGTGGTAAACGATTGACTGAAGATGACATAATTTAAGCCGGCACCTGGAGAGGATCCTCCCCATCATTTCTCCTTTAAAAGTTAACATTCCCAGCTATTTTTGAGCACTTTGATTTTCAGCATCATTTGTAATTCTCTCGTCGCAACGGAAACTGGAAACCAGGAACGCGACGATAAATCGAATTCGTGCAGAAATTGGAAGGGAGCCCATCATGCAAAGCTCGTTATTGTATGCCGATGAGCTCGTACTTATCTCGCCCGACACGTGTAAGAAAATGCGACAATCCGCAAGGGCATTCCTCTAACCGGGGAGCGGGGCTTCGAGAATTAGCATCCTTTTATGCGACATTAATAAGGCTTATACTGTATGAGAGTGTATCAAAGGTAAGTGGATATGAGGGAGGAATATCCAGGACTAGAAACGATCACGGTGCCAAGGGTGTGGGTAGAACGAAAAAAAAAAAAAAAACGCGAATTGATGAGACTGAGATGATGAACACCTAAAGAAGGGGAATCTCAAATGTTACGCAATATTACATTATCACGAGTGATATTCCGTCCCTCACAATTCACCAAAACGTATCAGCAACCCTAAATTCGTGAGTGAAAGCGGTTTGTTTGGGTAACCTTTTTCAATTCACTAGGCCTAAAATTGTCGCGGCACCCCGGTTGAAAAGAGCTGGAATACAAGGTACCAGGCTATCATTTCAGCGATATGATGGGGACATTTTCCTTACTTTAAATAACAACATTTTCATATATCTTTTGTTTTTCAACGGTTAATATATGGGACTCAAGGGACCAAACTGACAGTATAATCCAACCCCATAAAAGGGACATTTTCGTTGCTTTATAAAACCTGAATTTATGACATTTTGAGAGAAATTTCATGAAATGGGAGCAATGAAACAAGTAACAGCATTCTTTCGTTTTTTCATTAGTAGAAGTATATAACTTGAACCAAATATTTTCGCTCTTCCCCAAAATTCAGTGGCACACCATTGGACCCTTGGCAGCCCATAGGCTAAAAAACACTGTTTATATCCTTTATGGACTAAGATCTAAACAAATCTAAATACTTATAAATAATGCAGCCAGTCCACTATATCGAAAATCTACTCAAGAAGGTATTGTAAAAAAAGGTGAAGTCTTACCATGAGTCTGGGTTAATTTGACATCGCCATCTTCAGAAGTTCTGAAATAATAGAAGAAAAATACATTTTTAATAATCCATCCAAACTTGAACATTAGTTTTGAGAATATGAATAATTGAGTTAATAAGCCAGTTCAAAATATCACTGTGTATACAATTTTCATACAATTTAAATACACTGAATAACCGGAATAGGCAGAACACCATAATTCAGCATATTTTAGGTTGTCCCAGATCCATTAAGAAAATAAACAAGTTATATTGAGTAGAGGATAATTAATGCAATGCCACAAATACATATTTCACATTTGTCAAATTCCTAACAAAAATCCTGTTAACGTCACTCCACAAAATTCGCTTGGAAACCGCTTTTTGATAACATTTTCTGAGTCAGTGCTTGCGATAATAAAAAAGATGTACAAACTGATTCCATTAAATGATTTTCCAATTTCGATCAGCAAATAAAAAGTGGCAGAGCCTATACAGGGAAAAAACGTGCTTAACGACTCGCCATCCATCTTTATTTACGAGAATTGTCAGAGGCGTTAAAAAACCTTTCAACGAGAAAAATATGGGAAAAAAACACCTCAGTAAAAAAAACCTGTCAAAAAACATATAACTAAAAAACAGACAAATTTTCCCTCATGGATGTTTTATTTACTTCAAGATTTACCAAAATATCCGCAAGGGTTGAGAGCTAAATGAAAACAGTCTAACAAGAAATAATATACTTATGGAAACCCGATGCTTAGGCAAGACATCTTTATTTTGGAATAGTAGTAGGGAATCATTGCTGAAATTCAGTCAAAGGTAAATCAATAGTTTTTTAAAACAAATGAGGAATCCAACCTATTTGTAAGAATAGTCATCTTACTGATGTTATGTCCGAAGACCGACTTATTTCAATGACTGCAGCCGGGCGCGTAACATGCGGTAAATAAAAGGTCTAATTCCAACTCTTAAAAACTTACAACTTAAACTCGCAAGCAGCATACTTGCCAGCCCTGAATAAAGGCTGGTTCACACTGGGCGAAAGTGGCACACAGTGATCGATGAATCCGTCTGCTAAGGCCGGATATGACGCGCGCGCGTGCGCAGTACCTAGTGATCCCGGATCACTTCATGTGACCAAAACGTCATCGAAGTCCTCCTGGTCTTGCCGGAATCACTTTTGGTGAGCGAGATCACTATTTGGATTAAACATGGCGGCTATTGGCGTGCGGGACACCTTTAGCAGGAGCGCCGATCTGTAGTGCAGTAGCGCCCTTTTTGTGAGGTGCGCCAAGTGTGAACTGTCACTAAAATTTGTGATCCGTGAGCGAGTGCACGATGCACGCTCACTGTGTGCCCAGTGTGAACCAGCCTTTAGACAACTTAAAAAACACTCGAGCCCGAGCTCACTCTAGGCAGGTGACCAACCTGGTTCACCTCCGAATCCGGACTGCCCTCTCTGTCGACTCAAGCTTCCCAGCAAACCTCCATTGGAATGCTGGCCTGCCCAGGGCAACATGTTATAATAAAATAACTTAGTCATGGGATCCGTATTAATAAGTCCAATTTAGACCTTCAATTTGTCTTTAATTCAGATGTTTAATCATCAAAACTCATGATTACAATTCGCCTGTTTCCTTTTTAGGAGCACTCACAACACAACATCCATCCTGACCACGGGCAAATTAATAACAGTCTGGACAATGCCCCATAACAGATTGCAAAAAACCCAACATGGCCGCCCAGGTAAACAAAGGCAAGCAACAACACCACCTGGACGGACAAGTCTACCATAGACACAGGTAGGCTATAGGGGAAAGGCAGTACCAAAACTTTACCCTGCACTGCACCCCCCAACACTGCACTGCAACTACTAAAATAAGTGTTCTTTCTTTTAGAGACAACCAGGACATTTTAAGGAAGGCCAGGCTCCCGGTGACAGGTAAGTAATCCCCAAAATTAAATAGGGAACCCACACCCATGCCACGCTACCCGTTATTTATAACACAACAGAGAGGACATACATAATTCACATTCTTGTGATTACCAACATATCTCGCCCGCTCATTTACATACTGGCTCCCTGATAAGTTTTCTGGGGATGGTGAGCCCTGCTTAGAGGACTTTTTGGAACAGTTGGAGGTGATGATATCAGTTGCATGTTGGAATGATGCTGACATTCTACGTCATTTGCCTATGTTTCTCCGTAAAGGGGCCTTACATTGTTTTAGCTCATTGGGTGAGGTCTCTGATTGGAGAACTGTAAAGTGTGAAATGCGAGACCATTTTGAAGTCCAAAGATAGGGACTTTCCAGAATTACGTTTACATGAGCGCAAGTACTGCCCTGAGTTGGAATCCTTGTATACGTATTATTATGACAAGTTGAAGTTGTGCAGCGATGTTGATCCCAATATGGCTGACAGGGTGAAACTTAGTCCTATAGTTAAGGACTGGCCAGTAGACTGGGGGGTATCTTCTATTTTAAGAGTGGGAACCACTATGGAGAACTTGAATAGGGATCTGTCCATGTTTGATGAGGAGATGCGGGCTCAACCTAGAGCTGGTTCGCAAGCTTTAATGCTGGAACATATGCAGCAGGGGTTGCTCAATCTTGAATTTCGAAACATTAGGGCTTAGTTACAGGCTGACTTAGCTGCGAACTTTGTTACCAAGGTTGAGTCGAGTAGTGCAGCGATTTCTCCGCCTGCTGCATCAGGCAGAAGTCCTGTGGTGTCCTGTGTGTGTACATGCTGGCATGTAGGGAATAGACATTAGCATGTCTTGCTAACATTTGTCCTTATAACTTATGACTAGTTGACCCTGTGTTCATTTATGACACCTGTTTGTTTGGTTTCTCTAACAGCAGGTAAAGTTTGTACTATGAATTCAAAAACACCCTGTATACTGTAGATAAAGACTTTAACTGCAACTGTAAGGGCCTTCTCAAGGCCTCCGACGCGAAGAACACGGGCTGATCGCACGGGTGAATGAGAATAACAATCTTTAATGTCACAAACGAAAACAGTGATCACATTTAGCCTGCCAACTTGCAGGGCTTATAAATAAAGATAACTTAACAGCACGACTTAATAACACATCATATGACTGAGGGCTGACCAACTTGGTCAGGCCCCAAAACCATACTGCCTTCCTGCTGGCCCAAACACCCTTTTATACACTAGATTCCCCCTAGTGGCGAACTGGGCAGCAGGAATGCAGTTCTTCCGGAACATTCGCCCCGATTGCGCAATCCCAATTACCCACGCACATTACGACATACCACACATAACTTGCCCAGTCCCGCCATACGCGGACCTGGCCCCGCTGGGATTGTCACACAACTTAAAATGACTATTTACATGACTGAATTATCTTCGGTTCTCAAAGGACATGTATTGTAACTTAAAATAAATTTCAAATGCTAAAACGACATTTAAAGTATCTTAATTGCTTTTAAATATCTTTAAAAAAATCAGTCATAAAACTAGTCTTAGGGTTACTGGAATCCTCACATGTGACATCTCTATTCAAATGTGTTAACAGAATTTTCCTAGTTGTTGCCATATGGAAGATATCCGGGATTTCTTGCATCACCCAGTACAAGAATTGGTATATATGGGAGACTTGGAAGACAATGGGAGAATATGTGTACAAAGCAGTCAGGGACTTGTACAAGTCCATTCCAAGAAATAAATGCATTATTTTGTCTGCTACATTTGGGAGTGGGTTTACTTTGAAAATAATAAACTTTGTCATTTATCAGTTGATCTGTCATCAAACATGCTGGAAAGCATTCAGCTGACTATATGTTAGGTGGAAAAGGGCACATTTTGCCAAGACCATTTAACGGACATAGACACTACACTTGTGAATCACTCTATTCACAGCAGTAAACCCCAACGGAAATTTTCCTGCAAGCATAAAAGCGCATTTGTTGCATACATCGACAATAGATTTTAACCTCAATACTTTTATCTGTGCCCATTTCCATATAAATGACCTCTTCTCCGTTTTATTTTTATTTATTTTTCGAGGGGGAAGTACTTTTCGACTACCTTTAGCATGTCCTAAACAATGGCGCCTGCTCGAAAATTCCCATATATAGCTGCTTCTTGTCATTTTACCCTCCCTACGGCAGTAGGATACGTAGGCAATAAGCCATTACGACTGAAATTATACTTACGGTACATTAACATAAATATTTCCCACAGGAAATATTAAATTCGACTTATCACGTTTTTAATCTTAATTCTGGGGCTTCCAGAAGAAACGCACACCACGATTTTTTTTTATCAAATCGAATAAACGCTGCGTGGCAAGAAAATGGCGGAATTTCCCTCCAACGAAAATTAGGGTAATTTTCGTTTAATATACGCAGGCGGGCATTAAAAGTATGGAATAATTGAAATCGCCATATAAGGGCAAGGAAAACCGTAGGAAAAGTGGCAGCCAATGGGAGAGCGAAAGGGAGATTGGGGGAAAAATGAAAAATAAAAATGTTAAATGGCTACAGCCTAAAGCCACCAGAAAAATGCAGATTAGCGTAAAAAAAATCATTATCGCGTCAACATGTAAAACTATTTATTAGGACGATTAATATTCACTGCTAATGTTCAGGTATACATGTGGCTTTTCACAACATTAGCAATTAGACGTTACTGCCAATGGGCTTTTTTGCAAAAGCAGAAATTAGGATACAAACGCTCTTTAACCAAATATGAAACCTGTTTGCAGACGGATTTCTAGAAAAATACGGGATATTCTTTTTATCAAAATATGAAATAATTGTTATCGGAATACGAAATTTGTAGATGTTCCTAATAATTCCTGTAGATGATAATTCTTGTAAATGTATCCTGTATACTTCCTCAACCTTTGTATACTTCCTAATGCATCCTTGGTATACTTCCTAATGCATCCTTGGTATACTTCTTAATGTAACCTTGGTATACATCCTACTGTATCCTTGATGTACTTTCGAATGTATCGTTGGTATACTTCCTAATGCATCATTGGCAAACATTCGAATGTATCGTTGGTATACTTCCTAATGCATCCTTGGTATACTTCCTCATGTATAATTTGTATACCTCCTAATTCATCCTTGGCCCTTGGCATACTACCTAATGTATCCGTGGAATATTTCCCTAATGTATCCTTGGTATACTTCCTCATGTATTCTTTGTATACCTCCTAACTCATCCTTGGTATACTTCCTCATGTATTCTTTG
>JAQGAE010003952.1:0-13597 GCA_034696685.1 Julus scandinavius
AAAAAAAAATAAAAATCGTGGTGGTCAAATTTTAGAAAAGATTTTTTTTGTTGGTGGTCGAATTGTAGAAAAGATCCTAAAGTTCTTTATTTTTATGTTTTGTAACAAGGTATAGAAATACAAATTTTCAGCCACTTTCAAGCTCTGGAGTTTCAGACTCCCTGATGTTTCTAGAGATGCTGGGTCCTTTTATACCCATGGTGGTCATTACAAGGGCAGACAGGTTATGATCCTCACGTGACCCTTGAGATTAGCACCATGTGTACATTTGTGTGACCAGCACTATCAGTACAGGAAATTAGTTAAATCTCGTCTCTTTTAATTATAGCCGCTAATGTTTGATGTCTATACAAGAAATTAGTTAATTGGTGAGAATAAAAATTAACCCATTTCCTTGTGGCGTCCCTTAATAACAGTGTCGCCCCTAACATTGGTTTTTCCCTCGTAACACTACGAGGGCAATATGGCATCCCAAGCCACCTACAGGGATGACAACCCATGTACTCGGCTAACTGATGAGATAGAGATCAACCTTATTGTCCCTTACCATTTTACACACCCAAATGGTCAGGAGATCTCTGCCATCTTGTTGAACAGCACTTTTTCTTGCTGTGCTGACTCTCTTACAGGAAAGATGTCTTTTTCGTCATAGACTATTTTCACTAGTCTAGTTCTCCTAGGAAGTCAACTATAAGCAACCTTACATCATTATTAATACTAATTCAGTTATCCTTTACCTGTTTTATATTACCTGTATTTTGCTATCACAGTTGACCATAATAATTAAACAGTAAAGTTTACCCATTGTGGTCATTGTTCTTGGTGATCTAAAGATCTTTAAACTGGTGACCCAAGACTTCCTGAATTTGCAAACTTCAATAGCAACAACTCACCTGCGCACTGTACACACGGAAACTGTAAGTAGCCATGGAAGGCCACTTTCAAATCATTTGCACATTTACTTGCTTCTTTGCTCGTTTTCCGGTTATCCGTTTTCTGGACAGCGCAGTTTTCCTGCCGGCGACCTACTTTCCTGTAACCTACTTCCTGGTTACCTACTTTCTGGCCACCGATTTTCCGGCCAGTGCAACTTTCCGACCAGTGCAGTTTCCCGGCCAGTAAAGTTTTCCGGCCAGTGAAGTTTCCCAGCCAGTGCAGTTTCCCCGCCAGTGCAGTTTTCCGACCTGTAGTTTCCCGGCCAGTGCAGTATCCCAATTTTTTCCAGCCATCTCCTTTATCATTCCTGTCGTCATAGCTCAACATAACAACCTGCTCCAGTTTGCAATTGCTGGTATCAAACACCGACCTGGCTGATGAAAAAAACCTACAAAGGACCATGCAAGAGAGATCAGCCGTCTTGCTTTGCGCGCACCACTTATCTGGCCAGTGCATAGAATCATGGTTTCTATAGGCTCTTTCACACTTCTACGTTTTACTACGTTAAGTGTGCTTACATTACGTTAAGTGGGCTTACGTTACGGCAACACCCTACACACTTATTACGTCAACGTTGTGTCAAAATGCTTGCAACGCCATCTATGCACGCTTTTTCTTACTAGTTTTTATCATGATATAAACATTTTATCGTAAGAATACTTTAGGAAACTTTAGCTTATTCTTTTCTTTTCTTGTTATAGGCCTCGAGATATACTCATTGCCAAATACTGAACAGCGGTGATACTAAATATAACGTTTTTTATCAACTTCTATCACGGGTCATCATAAATTGATCATGAATGCAGGGTAGGTTATCTACAGATTGTCTACTTTTCAAAAACAACTCTACAAAAAAACAATACTGAACACCAGCGAAACACCAACACTTGTACAAAATATATGTGGTACATATACAACATAAAAACAACTCTACCAAAAAAACAATACTAAATACGAGCGGAACAACACTTGTACAAAATATATGTGGTACCTTTGTTCAACTTTTCGATGTTTTTCGTCTGCTTTTCCATCTCTCTTCCCATTGGCCGGGAAATCTCGCTTCCCCATTGGTGGAAATAGAAACTCTCTCTATTCTCTTACGTCGCCCTTACGCACCTTCACGCGTCGCGAAGCTGTCTGCTAGTGACGTCAAAAAGTAACGTAACGGGCATAATGTAGCGAAAACGTGGAAGTGTGAAGGGGCCTTATGCCTCAAGTCCAGTTTTTGACTTGCAGGGATTTCAGTGGACAGTACAATGTTTGACTGTAGCTTCGGCCTTGAATGCAAACATCTTAGATGGGATGCAAGACCTGATCATCACTCCGCCTGCCCATGGAAGCTATCTTGCACTCAAGGAACGACTTCTGCAACGCTACTGAGTCGGACTTTGCTTGCTTCAATTAGTGATCTCTGGTATAGAGATTGGGGACAATAAACCTTTAGTGTTCCTGATGATGCTACAATGGTTTGGCTCTATTAAACGACTAATAATTGGAAGCCTTGATGCAGATAGCAGACACTGTTTTATTATACATCCATGTTTGTCTCTGCCGTAAACCAGAAGCCTGCTGCCATTTCAACATGGGAGCAATCCCTTATCACAGCAACATCCTCATCCATGTATGCAACAATTAATGCTATTGCATTCCAATTAGCCACCCTCGGTCACAGTGTTTGACGTTTAGAAGCAAAGGATGACTCACAACCCACCAGCGACCGCCACACAAGATTTCGATCCCGTGGACCTCACCCTGTACCTCGTTCTCTACATGGTTAACCGGCTGCTGACAGTTCTGTCTGCTGGTACCATACCACATGTGAGGAAGCTGCACACCTCTGTAACCTGCCATGTGCATTCCGCCGGTTGGGAACTAGATAGGCAGCCTCAGGAGATCGACGCCTGTGGCTCAGGCCTGCCCTGTCGCCTTTTTGTGTCAGTAATCTGCCATCCTTCTGAGTGCCCGTGGGCAAGCCCTTTCCGCCTTGTCGCTAAAAAAACTGGTGGCTAACACACATGTGGAGACTACCGGCGCCTGAACGCTGCCACCATACCGGACTGCTACCCTGTTTAACACATCCAGGATTGCTCACAATGCCTTGCCGGGTGCTCTATTTTTTCTACTCTCGATCTGGTTAAGGCTTTTAACCAGATCCCCATAGCGCCTCAGCACATCTGCAAGACCGCAGTCATCACTCCATTTGG
The DNA here is from genome assembly GCA_034696685.1 of Julus scandinavius. Taxonomy (NCBI): domain Eukaryota; kingdom Metazoa; phylum Arthropoda; class Diplopoda; order Julida; family Julidae; genus Julus; species Julus scandinavius. The sequence continues at coordinate 3,141 of JAQGAE010003952.1, forward strand.
TCTGTTCTAGTTCCCAAGGATGCTTTTTGATCTCCACAATGCCGCACAGACATTGCAGTGCTTCATGGACCGCACCTTGAGTAAGCTTGAATTTTGCTGCAAGTATTTGGACGACATCCTTGTCGCTTCCCGGAACATCGAAGAACACCGTGAGCACCTCAGATTACTGTTTGAGTGGCTATGCACCTACGGTATGCTTATTAATCCGGATAAATGTGTTTTTAGTGAAGAAACTGTCACATTTTAGGGTACACGGTCAGCGCACCCAGCCTTACACCCTTGGCCAGTAAAGTATCCACCATTAATGACTTTTCAGAGCCAACATCTGCTTCACAACTTCGGCAAATCTTGGGCATTACAGGCATTTTCTTACCCACACTGCGCATGCTCAGGTCTACCTCAGTGCCCTCTTACCTGCTGCAAAGAAGCACAACAAGCTCCCCATTCAGTGGACCACTTAGGCCCATGCTGCATTTCTGAAATGCATCGTCTGAAATATCTTTAACGCGACAAGCTCGCCAACTGGAGTTCTTGTCCCAATTCACATCAGACATTCGACATGTGGCCGGTACAGACAACACCTATGCCGGCGCTCTATCCCGCATCAAGGCTGCAACTGTTGCCCCTTCTGTGGACTACAACGCCATCTCCGCTGCTTAATCCACTGATGCCGAACTTCTGGAATGGCTTTCCCGCACCGATTCTGGAATTAACTTGCAGCATCTAACCCTGCCGGCACCCGCATCCTGCACACCGGTCTGCGCTGTCTCCACCGGGTTACCACAACTCAGGGTACCACAAGCACTTTGCCAGCTGGTGTTTATTGCCCTTTATAATCTGGCACACTGCTGCCGCTGTGCTTCTGTGAAACTGATGTCTGCACACTTTTTTGGCCATCCATTTGCAAGGACTGCACTGCATGAGCCCGCGCCTGTCTACCCTGCCAACGCTCCAAAGTTGGTCGCCACACTCACGGCCAGGTTGCGAACATACTGCCACCAAACTCCCAGTTTGAGCACGTGCATATCTGCCTGGTTGGGCCACTCCCACCTGGCAATGGCTACGTATATTTGTTTACCTGCATTGACAGGTGCACATGCTGGCCCGAAGTGATTCCCATCACTGGCAAGATGGCAAGCAACGTTGCCGCAGCCTTCTTTAGCGGATGGATCTCCCGATATGGCATACCGCAATGAGTTAATACATACCAAGACCGGGAATTTGAATCTGATCTGTTTTCCTGACTAGGCCGCCTCACCAGGTTTGACCGATTTCGAACCACATCCTATCATCCCCAAGCAAATGGCATGATAGAGCACTTCCATCGACATATTAAGTGCACTCAAATGCCACGAAGGTGTATTATGGTGTGCTGCTCACCCTGCTGTCCTCCTCGGCATTCGCTCTGCGCTTCAAGAAGACATCGGCACCTCACCGGCCGAGCTGGATTTTAGAGAGCCATTTCATCTTCCAGGCGATTTTTCGCTTCCACTCTGCAGACACCCACACTGAACGAGTTGCTGACCAACTAATGCCACGTAATTGCTAATTTACATTCAGCAGCTGTCAAGCATCATGCCAAGACACCGTTGTTCGTGTTCTACGACCTTTCAAATTGCTCCCATGTTTTTTCCTACATGACCATGTCCGTCGGACCATGGATCAGCTGTACGAAGGTCCTTTTGCCGTCATCCATCAAACCGAGAAGGTGTTTACCATCAGGAATGGCACTCATGAAGTCAATGTGTCAAATGACCGCGTAGTGCCTGCCTACACATGGCTGCCAGATTAACAACTAGCTATGCAACTTAATAAGGCTAAGCTACCTGTGCTGCTTCACACTGGCGCTCCACCTGCGGTGCTACTACACAAGACACTGATCAATATGTTACCCTTTCGCCTCCTTAGCATGCCGCCACTTGACCACCAACACAAAAGGGCATCCTTAAACATAGCTCTCAGTGCTGCCATGCCCCACTCGTCATATCCGTTTTGCTTTGGACATGCCGCACGCCACCACACATTCCGGTCAACTTATTTGCTCCCCTCCTCGGAATCACTAACCACTGGTTAGTACTGTGGCGGCCCTTTCTAACAGTGGTGCCCCCTGATGTTGATTTTCCCCTCCTAAAACTATGAGGGCAACATAGCGTTCCAAGCCACCTACAGAGATGACAACCCCTGTACACGGCTACCTGATGACATAGAGGTCAACCCCCATTGGTTATTCCCATTGGACACTCCCGAATGGTCAGGGGACCTCCGCCATCTTGCTAACCAGCTCTTTCTCTTGCTGTGCTGACTCTCCTACAGGAAAGATGTCCTTCTCGTCGTAGACTATTTTCACTAGTCTATTTCTTTTAGAAAGTCAACTATTAGCAACCTTACATTTTTATTAATAATAATTCAGTTATCCTATACCTGTTTTATATTATCTGTATTTTGCAATCACATTTGACCATAATAATAATACAGTTAAATTTGCCCATTGTGGTCTTTGTTCTTGGTGATCTAAAGATCCTCAAATCTTTTTAATTGATTAGTGCCACCATTTCCATATGTCTAATTGTTGACTTCCTCAGGTGTCCTGCCATAATATGAATAAATATGTCAAAATAGTTAAATATAGCAACAAAATCATCATTTATTTAACTAATGACTGGTAATGTATTATGTAAAGGTTTGGGATTATATTGTTGGATTGGTCCCATACCTTGTATTCAATGTGGAAATACGATTTTTTACAGAAATTTATTTGGCTCTAAAAGGCCGTATATATAGGGTGAAGAGAATATTGGGAATAGAGCCTTCCCTCCAGAAATCTAAGAAATTTTTAAAATTCCAAGTCTAATTGTCGCAGTATAAAAAAGGGGAATTTCGTTTTCGTCTGCTCTAGAAATGCAATTTTTTTTGCATTAAAACAGCAATTTTTCTGAGGTGAATCTGCATCTTTTTTAAAGTAAAAGCGAGAATTTTAATGTAAACATGCAATTTTTCTGTTTTAGAAAGGCAAGTTTTTCTTCATTATAATTGCGATTTTTAAGGTTAAAACATAACAAAGCGAGTATTAAGGTACCATCACGAGACTCAGCTCGTCTCGACACATATACATTATTTTTAGTTAACTGTTGGTGGGCTGCAATATTGCAGGTTGTTGGGCTGTTGCTAATATGCCAGCTATACGGAAAACCAGCCAAATGGCTGCTATGTTATTGTTGATGTTAGTGTGTATTTGTGATATTAGATCTGTCTGGGGAATGGTGGGAAGGGGTGGTGATTGTGCTATTGTCAATTTGATGTTGTGGTTTTTGCAGGTGTAGAGGTGTTGCCAATCATAAGTTGCGGACTCACATAGGGGACAAGGGTTTTGAGGTGTTATCTGAATGCATCCATTTTCAGAGCAGGCTTTATAGGGGTTGATACGTAATTAAAGGACAATTTTTTTAAGGAAGAATGGGATATTGATGTTAAGGTAGTTTTGTAGTTGATGGGGAGGAGAATTGAAGATTTTACAGGGGCGGGCGGAAGCATTGATTTTATTGGCGATGGAGAAGTGGAATCGGGTTAGGGCTGCCGCCATTGTTTTCTTTTTAAGTGCTCTTATCCATTCTAATGTGTAGTTAGAATACTGTGGGCCAGTTTTGGGGTCATGTGGAGGGGTGAAAATTGATTGATAAAATTTTTTAAGAGGTTGTAGGAGAAAGAGGGAAGAAATCCAGCCAGGATAGAAAAAGTTTGTGCGATAGGTGGTGGTATTGCTGTGGGGTTTTTGATGCTGCCTCCCAAAGGCCAAAGGTGAGGGTGAGAGTGTTATGTTTGTGGGAACTGCATTTATTACATTGCATAAAAGGTATGTGGGAGCAGTGAAGGCTGGAGACGTCTAGGTCGTGAGGAGCAATCCAAGCCCACAAGGCAGCGCTATAGGTTAAGATTGAAGATAAGATGGAACACAAAAGGATTAGGTGAGATGGAATGTGGTTCAGTTTTTTGTTAATAAACAGTTTGGTAAGAAGGTATGCTTGTCTATTAAATTTTGTTTTCAGCGCAGCCAGATGTGCTTGCAGAGAGCCCGTGCGATAGAACCTCACCGTGAGGTACGTCCAGGAGTCCACCACCTCAAGCGGAACACCCCCCATCGAAATGCTCTTTTGGGTGGCCTGTGTAGTCGTCTTCTATAAATCAGTATCTTTGATTTAGATGTGTTCAACTCTAAGGCGTTGAGCGGCATGTATTTGTCTAACAATGTTAGGGCACCTCTTAATACTTGTTGGGTGGGGGGTTATTAGCAGGATGTCATCTGCATATAGCAAGCAGTGTGTGCGAAACCCCTCGATTAAACACCCTTTAGATCTTGGCTAATATGTCAGCAGATCAGAGAGGAATAAAATAAATAAGAGGGGACTTTGAGGATCGCCTTGTAAGACTCCTGAGGTTATTTTGATGGGTTTAGTGTAGCCTTCTGCAGTTCTGATTTTGCAGGATAGATGTGTATAGTACGTGGAGATATTATGTAATAGGTGTGGGGGAAAGCACAAAGCGTCGAGCTTGGCCCAAAATATTGTATGATCAACCGAGTTGAATGCGTGGGCCATATCTTTTGTTCGGTTTTCTGCGACATTTGTATATAAACCTGTTACTTATATTTAATATAGATATATTTATACATAACAAGTTTACTATCCGGTGATGAAGGGCCATCCCTGGACCTGGTCACCCAGGAGATCTGGAAAGAATGAATTATTAATTGGACATTTAATGATAATAATTGGATGGTAATTAAACGTTAAATAACTATTAAATAGTGAGGGAGAGGGACTTGCCTGAAAGTTCGGGGAAGTCCTGGACCGGTTATTTGGTCACGCTGTCAAGTCGGCCATCTTGGTACCCAGATCTGGCCGACTCTCTCTTTGTTTGGCCACCGGCCCGTCAGGGTGTATGGCCTTTCATCAACTGATGAAAAATGAATTCGATCATTAATCAATATGGTGTGATGTGGGAGTTTTGTGCAAGGAACTGTAAGTGTACAATCCATGTTAAATCATTAAAGGAAATACTTACATAAAGAATCTTCAGTTCTGGTGTCTGCCTCTGGAAACTGGTGTTCTTGTAATAAGAAGGAGCATCATAAAATACAACAGTGGTAGCAGAGCAAGGGTCTACGTGTACGCCCGACGATGGTTTTTTTTCATGGAGAGTGCCATGCCCGATAAAGATTTTCAAAAATGCCACTGTTTTTGGAGCCATTTATGCCATCGTTCGCTTGCGTTGTTACTGATACGTGGAGGTGTGGTAATTTTGGACATCGGGATTAAAGGTAGACGTCAAAGACTTTAATTCGCGACGTTTTTGTTCATAAATTAAAGCCGGTTTTTTTCGTTTAAATACAATAACGGTCGGCCATTACGTTGGCGAAGACGCTCAACCACCAATTAATATTCGGCGGTCTGCCCAGTTATAATTGGGCCTGTTCTGTTTTGTTTGGGGACGGCCAAACGTTTTGTTTGTGGCGGCCTGTTTTTCAATGCCGATTGAGGCAAAGAATCACCAATCGGCAGTTTGCCTGCCGTGTATTGGGGACAACTTTTCAATGACTTGCTGGACACCCGCCCACTGTGAATTACAAGTGGCCTGAGCGTTCCGCGATTGGTGATTGTCGCCGTGTGTTTTTTTGATTTTTATTTATGTGGCCTGCCCAGCCACGAACCAATTGACGCCGCCATTAGTGTTTGTCGACGTTCATAATTAGTCGAAACGTTTTTTTTCAACGATTATATTTTGTCGAAAGTTTTTTGTCAACTAGAGGCCTGCCCGCCACGCAAGTTATCGACGTTGGAAATGGCAGCAAAGGGGTCACTAATTGGAGGTCACCTGTTTACTGTTTGTGTTTTTCCTGACGTCTGCGAAATTTAGGATTTAATAAATACAAGATCCTTAATAATCGCATTCTTACAGTGGCAAATAATAATAATTTTTTTTTAGTATAATTATATTGTCGTCCCACGCGCTAAAAAAATAAAATTTGATGCCCAAAACAAACAATTACGATAGGCTAATTAAATAATGTATGCTGCACTAAATCCATAAATGGTCTCGCAAAATCCATAATCCAAATAGGTGAACGGACGCATTCTTGAATTGGCCAAACAAGAAAGTTTTATTCATAAGATTAAATTATTAAGTGTTATTGTTATTAATTATAGATGTTAAATAATTATTAGAAGATTTCTATTTATACAAAGTATTTATATTTTTACATTATTTTATCAACAAAAATGAAAATACGTACTGTATGAATGCCCTCTAAATTACACAACAACAACAAAAGCAATTTGGTAGTCCTTCCGATAAAATAAATAAAAATTCACCTTTAATTTCACGATTATATGCCTTTGTCGATTGAGCGATTACAGGCTCTTATCGATTTGGACAGGTTCCATTAACCAAAATTAGACGGAACTAATTATACGACTTGGAGAGACGAGCTTGAAATGGCCTTAGCCAATCAAGCCCTCCTCAAGTATGCAGACAGGACAGTCACTGCCTTGCCAAGCTCGGCCACTTCGGCCGAAGTCGAAAGGCGTAATGACATCTGCTAGGCGGTGACCTCAGCCATTTACTTCACCATCGTCCCGGGCATCCGGAAGACCCTCTTCCAGGGTTTCGCAAGGACCCAGTGTCAAGAAATTTTAAGGCACATTCAACAAACTTATGATCCCGGCTATTGAGAAAGACGCTGGCAATTCCGGTGTCAGTTTGCGTCTCTTCGAATGAACCAAACTGAGACCGTAGAGAGTTATATTGCCAGAATCGAGGCCGTGGCGGGTCACCTGGAAGAGGTGGATCGCAGTGTTCCAGACGAAGATCTTGCATTCCAAATGCTTATGGGCTTACCTTCGGAGTTTGCACTAAAAATAAAAGTCATACATGGTTGGTCCAATTCGGATTTCACCGCATCCCGGGTCAAGGCCTCACTGATCGCCGAAGCAAATACTATGCGCTTTACCAAGCAGAACTTGGGTGGTTCTGCTGGCAATTCGTTGAGCGATTTGCTCTGGGCTAATACCAAAGCGGGAAAGGAGGGAATGGTGGGGAGGAGGCCAGACTTAAAATGCACCCATTGTGGGAAGTCTGGTCACCTGCAAGATCGCTGTTGGGACTTGCATGGGAAGCCTGCCGGAGCTACCCCAACAAAGCTACCGTCCACAACAAAATCAAAACAACATCGCCAGAAACAAAAATCTAAAGGAGCACCTGGCCAGCCGAATAAAGGCTTGGTGGATCATTCGGACTTTGATTTAAAAGGATTTTCCTTTGAGGTCCTGATGGCAGGCACTGGAGCCACCAATAAACTTGGGGAGTGGACATAGGATTCCGGAGCTGGGATCAGCCTTACAAATGATAAGTCTTGGTATGCCGAGTATAGAGCCATCAATCCCATCACGATAAGCTCATATTAAGGCACCTTTCCCATCGAGGGAAAGGGAAATGTGCTGATGTCTATCCTTGTCGGCGGCAAAACAAAATTTGTCGTCGTCAGGAACGTGGCTTATGCCCCCAGCGGATGTAGGCATCTCCAGTCATCCTCCCAGTTGACTAAATCCACTAAAATTATTTGGATGGGAGACGCTGACAAGGTAAGGGTTTAAAACCCCAAACTGGACTATATTATGGAGTTCGAGCGGAGGGATCGGCTATACCATACAAAAGTGATCCCCGGCCTGTCTTGTGGAAGACCTTTTTGGAGTCAAATTCCACAAGTCAGTCGGTGCCTTGTAATATAACGGACCTAGCTTTGTGGCACGCCAGGCTGTCACAGAAACACTGACTCGATTGTTAAGATCTCGAAATCGGAGTCAGTGAGGTCACTCATGTGACATATGCCTTCAAACGAAAGTGCATCGGCCGACAGCAAACGCGTTCAAAGAAAGGTTCACAATAGCGCCGTTCGAGCTGGTGCATGCTTACCTTTGAGAGCCCTCTGAATTCCTTTCTGGACAGGAATGCAGGTATTACCTTGTCATCATTGACGATTTCTCACGTTGGAGTATGGTGTATGCCATCACTAACAAATCCAAGACCATAGAGTGTATCAAACATTACATTCGCAAGCAGGAACGTTGGAGTAGGTATAAATTAAAATCTATTAGGCCTGACAATGGTGGAAAGTTCTGCTCAGGACCTCTCGCAAAGTTCTATGGGGATGAAGGCAATAAACATGTTAAAACAAATATTTACTCTCCCTATATGAACGGGGTGGCCGAACGTTTCAATCAAACATCTTTTCAGGCCATCCGGGTCCTGGTAAATGAAACAGGTTTGCCCCAAAGGTTCTGGGTAAAAATGCTCCACACTCTTGTGTATATCAAGAACCATCTGCCGCAGGTGATTCTGGGGAACAGAACTCCTTATGAGCTGTTCCGGGGGTATGTGCCGAATCTTGCGCATATGTACGGGATAGGCCGCAAAGTTCATGGATTCATTCCCCCTGAAACAAAGGACTGGGAAATTTGCTAATACGGCAGTTTAGGGTATCCTTGTCGGCTATGCCTATTCCACCCGGGGGTACAGGTTTCACAATGCCGACCAGGACCAAGTTTTTGAGTCAAGTCAAGTCAAATCAACAAAGACTTGACCACTGAGACTCGCGGTCCAGGGTCAAGGAACCAAATTTGACGAATGAAGAGTATGTCGAAGCCCTGGTTCCTCCTCTACAAGTTTTGGAGAAAGATGCTTCTGTAGAAACTACTAGACCAGTGGTTTCTCCGTTGAGGAAGCATCACAAAGTCTTATTGCAGGATACTTCAACGTTGAAATGGAGAAGGACCGTAGTCTCCCGAAAAACCAGGGATCGATCTGACTTATACTACTATCATGATGGTATATGTCTGCGATTAAGCAATGAGGTGAAATCCTATTGCCAGGAGGAGAGGATACCATTGAATCCCAAGGATTATGACTTTTCCGTGAAAAATAAGTTCTATGGCAAGTTCTCGCCCTCCGATAGCCAGCACCTGCAATGCGGAGTTGAAGGAGCCATGACACCACCTATAAGCTCTGGAGTACCTGAAGATGGGAAGGACGAGTTTCTCGATACCGAATCCAACAGCATCGAGGCTGATCCCAGGACTTATGGAGAAGCCATAAGCTCTCATGACACAGGTAGATGGCTGGAATCTATGAATGACAAGATGCAAAGGTTCTCGGCTGTCGTTGGGTTTTTACCCGGAAACAAACTTCGGGGGAAAGTCGTCCAGCACAAGCCTCGCCTAGTGGCGAAAGGGTTACACCAGCAGGAGGGATGGGATTACACGGATGTTTATAATCCTGTGATTAATTTCACTTTGGTCTATGCATTCTTTCTCCTTCTTGTTGTGTGTGGGGGCTGGCTGCATTGCTATCTTGATGTCAAGTGTGCTTGCCTGTATGCAGCACTTGACATCCCAGTCATCATGGAACCCCTCCGGGGGGAGATAAAATCAAATTCCTGGTATGGCTACTTAAAAACTTCCTCTACGGACTCCAACAGTCCGAAAGGTGCTGGTGGAGTACCTTGCTCGTTGAATTGCAATCTCAGGGTTGATATCACTTGCCACCTGCAAGTGCATCTATCGTTTGCATTGGGATGCACTGATTCTTGTTTATGTGGACGACCTGCTGGTCCTTTCTAGAAATAGTAGGGTTCAGGACGAGGTGCTCGTAAGCCTCAGGGAGTTGTATGACATTAAAAACCTCGGACCTGTGAACCTCTTCCTGGGGGTCCATATAAAACAGATATCTGACCATGTGAGCATGAGTCAGACTCCCTACATTGAGACCGTGGTGAAGCATATGCACATGGTCACGGTTAAGACAGCAAAGGAGCCACTTTTTGTAGGGACATTTATGTCCCATCAACTTATGCATGGAGGGACCGAAGTGATTCTGTATCCTTGTCGGAGACTTATCGGCTCATTGCTGTACATCGCCAGGATGACGCGACCAGATATATTGGTCGCGGTAAACACACTAGCCAAATTCAGTAGTGCGCCTACTTTATAAGCCTGGAATCAGGTGGGAAATTTGCTGAATTATGTCAGCCAGACCAAAAACAAACGTCTGATTCTCATTGGGATCCATGATTCCTGGATCAGGGCGTACACTGACGCATCCTAGTGGTCCGATGTGTATACTAGCCACTCCGTATCGGGGATGATTGTGTAACGGCCTGAGAAATAGGGCCATGAAAATGAAATTGGAGAACAAGGGATAGTGGTGGGGAAAAGAAAGAGAAAAACAAAACAAAAAACACTTACCCATCTATGATGTTACAGTATCACCTGGGACCAAGGAAAGGCATAGTTTCCCCCTGTTTTTTGACTCGTGCTGAATTTAGCATTGGCCTATAAAGGGTAGAAGTCACAGGGCTAGTCCCCCAACAACCAATCAGAGAGCCAGGTCACGTCATCCGAGTTTCAACC
>JAQGAE010003953.1:0-13595 GCA_034696685.1 Julus scandinavius
AGTTGGGACACCATTTTTTTCAAAAGCATGCAAACATACAAACTAAAGCAAGTTTTGAAAAACATGCTTTTTCAACAAGTTTTCAAAAACTCTGCTTTTGCTTTCGCTTTTGGTGTGGTGAAGTCCCACCTTTAGATACGTAAATTAATGTCAACATGGGATGGCATAGGGTTAGAAACACTGGTGACACACCCTCCAATTTCGAATCGCCTTATTTCAAAATTAAAGTGCCAATAGGGTTTTATTTTCTCGGTTCCCCATCACAAATTTTACTCTTTTGTGTGTAAGCTTCCGCATTCTCCTTATCCGTATTTTTATGGCTCCTTTCGATCCTGACACTTTCTTCGATCACAGTTTTAGTAGCGATTTTATGAATTCCGATGACGGTGAATTATCGTCTGCCTTTCGCTCGATTGAATGCGAAATCGGTTATTTATGCGATCGCTGTAAAAAAAATGCTCTTTTTTTACGATTAGAACTACATATAGCTGGTTGGAAATGCTTTATAATATCATTTTATTGACGGGACGGCCGCCTACCGATTTTAATGCTTTTAGAGCTCATAAACTTCGATTTTTCTGTCTTCAACCAGTTGATTTCTCTTTTGCATAATTTTTTTCTCTCTCTCCTTCTCTTTTGTAATTTCGGAAGCATTCAATTTTTGTCAAAATGAAAAACTCACATTTTGTCAACGAGATGCAGTTTATACGTTTGCATTGATTATAAATTTTATTAACTTTGATGATGAATAGCTTATTTTTGACGTAGGACTACGTCGTTTTTTTTGGTATACGTGATGATGGAAGTTTGAGGGAACCGTCATGTGCGAACTATGGAAAATTTATTCCAAAAAACCGGAATTAACTATTATTTCATTTCATCTTCTTTGATATTTTTGTTTTAATAAGGTTTTTAAAACTTAAACATTACAACAAAGAAGACCATTGCTTTAGCTTCAGAATGTCACATTTTTCGAAAATAAGTTGATTTTTGTTGTTGTTGTTATAACAAGTTCCATATACCATGTCCTATTAGTCTCCAACTTGTGAAACGCCCCTCTCTAAAGTTCTAGAAACTGTCAAAGAATTATCTTGGGGGCCATTCAAAAAGGACGTCCCCGAAATTCCTCCAAAAATCGACTTCCCCCCTGTTCACATGGTGTCTATTTTTGCCCAGACCCCCTCCTCATGGACGTCCTTAATTTTGTTTGAAAAGTAGGGTGTCCAGAATGTTTGTTGGAACATACAATGACCCATCCTATAAATTTCCAAGCACCCACCTCGCTACCAGTTTCACTACATTTTTCCAGATTTTTCTGGTTAACGGAAATTTCCTGACCTCAAAGGGAAATTTCAGCATAAAATTGGCGTGTAACACAAATTTAGGCATAATTTCCGACTTTTCCAAGGTTTTAAAAATTCAAGTACATTTAAGACTGGGGACACATTTCATCTGATGTCATTTTTTCCTTTTCACTGACCTTTAAAACTCAATTAAACAAAAAATCCAAAAACTGAAAAATACCATCATTAGCAAACTTCCAGAACGGCTTCTGAAGTTCTATTTGTTTGTAAGCATGATAGAATCATACAATTTTACTTTCTCATAAAATGGAAAGATTGAATGTAAGCATTCTATACTTAAACTCCATGAAATTATATGCCAGAAATATTTTCAAGTATACTTGTCAAATCCAGTGGAGTTTGTTTGTGGAGGGTGGTGTTCAGAGTATGGGGACAAGCATAGAGGAGACCGGGGCACAATGTCACAAACAATTGTTGTGTAAGGTCTCAGTCCCGGGACCTTTTGCACAAAGCACATGAAACTGGCATGATGACAGAGTTTAAACAATTTAATAACTTGAACACAAACAACGGAGGCTGACCAACCAGGTCAGGCCCCAAATCCACACTGCCTTCCTGCTGGCCCAGGTTCCCCTTATATTCAGTTTCCACCCACCCTGGTGGCAACCTGGGCTGCAGGAATGCAAATCCTTCCAGAACATTCCAACACAATTAACATACATATTGCACAATTCTTTACACTTTACCCGCGCTCCAAACTGCGCATTCCAAACATTGGCCCCAGTCCCTGCATTCTTACCACGCGGGACTAGCTCCAGCCTCCAGGGGATCATTACAGTTGTCATTTTAAATTTCTTAATTGTCCACATTTAGTGAAAACCAAAACTAACCAATATCTCTTAGTTGCTTAACTTGCTTGTATAACAGTTCTTTACCAGACATCTCACAGTTAATAGAGAGATTTAGCACCAAAAATAACCGTTACCGTTGACGTCATAATTTCGAAAGTCACATAGGCCTAGTAACGCGCAAGGGATTCTGGGTAAAGGGCAACATAACTGTAATTTTTTTGAAATTGCACATATAATTCAAAAATGTGAATAATTTACATAGAACGTTTTCAACGGTTGAACAAATTTAACGTGATTTTGACAGTCTGCGCATGACGGATTGAAACTTTTACCTGGGACGGAGCCCTACCGTCAAATTGCATGCCAAACGTTTATTTAAAGCAGAATTTGACCGTTCAACAGAGCATGCGCACATGAGGTCAACATTAACGGTAAGTGAAACATACGTTTCTTGCTAAATCTCTCTATTCTCAGCAATCTTACCTTTCTAATTTGGTCTGTTATTCAGAATGTGCCATCTACAAACTTTGAAGTTTACTTATATAGAGGTGCCAAGAATAAGTTTTTTTTAGTGTAGCATAAAAAGTATCAACCATAAACAGTTGAAACTACAGGGATGCCATCCTTGTCTTGGGGCAGACTTACTATGGCACTTTAGACAAGATCCTGTTTGAAATGGCGCTAAAATTGTGTGTTTGACAACTTGCCCCTTTGACAACTAACCCTAGTTACTAGAACTAGCCCTACTAACCCTTACCGAACGTTACAAATCACATACACATATAGATCCACACCATGCAAAGTACCATGAAAATTGTAATGTATTTTGCATTACGTTGATATATGCGTTTATTTTTTCACATTTTCTATAAATGGAAGGATTACCTCGATCTCAAAAGCAAAGACATGAGTTACTAATTCATTGCATTTCCCAAATGCATGTTATGTGCTGTTTAATATTTGACATGCACATTTTTTCTTACTATTAAATGGAACAGGAACAGATGGGTTTATCGAACATCTTCTATAAATTACAAAATGCTTGCTATCTGTCAAGTGCATACGTTGATAAAATTAGTGATCCGATTAGGATGATAAAAAAAATACTTTCTTCCCATTCACGAACTTGTTGTGGCTTATAACCACTCAACGTTTATCCTTTCCCATCAAGAGCGCTTGGTGCTCTTGCGATGCTGATGTGATTACATCCAATTATTAATTGGAATTAATTGCCGGATTATATTAATGCCAGATAATGGAGCCCTTGGGCTACCCTGAGAGAAAGCCAGGAAATTAATTGGAATTGCCTGATGAACCCGCTGTCATCCATTCATGTCACATGCACCTGCGCGTGATCGCACTATTCAATTATTACGCAAAAATCTTGTTTCTAATCGGTGTTTGGATGTTTATTGACGTACATATACTGGCAGCACTTTGACACGTTCACTTTCTGGAATCTGCATTGAGGAATTTTGAAGATCTTTGGCAGCATTTGGCAAGGCTGTCAGATGGATTCATAGTGGTCGTAGGCTGAAACGGAAAGAACTAAATGTGGCTGCATTGCAGTTTGATCCTTTTAATGACATCTACATATATGCAAGTTTATGTCTAGACATCATTAATTATTGTTGAAAATTTGAAGATGGTTTTGTCTATTCTTGGTATTCTCACTATATATACAGGTTGTTTCAGCGCTATGTTGCCAAACGTTGTGGGCATGTAGAATGGGTCCATAGGAGCCATTTATGTTAATGTACCCATAGGCGGAATTGCCCAGTCAGGGTGCTGGAGGCCACCAAAGATCAATGTAGTCCCATTTTGGGCCTGATGTGTTTTGATTTGTGATTGGGTGATAAGAAAGTACAAGCCATTTCTGATGTGATGCTTGAACCCTCTGTTCGTGGTAGGGATGTAGCAATTGCTTGTTCAGGACCCACCAAACTGTTGAGTGGTTGGCACCCATAGTATGTGCAATAGCAAGTGTACTGGTTGACAGATGGTTGGCCACCCATTCCAGAACATCTTCCTCGACCGGCAGGGGTTCGTGCACTTCTCGAACCACCGTCAGCTCTCCTGATCTGACGCGTTCCCCGTTCTTGCAGGCGCCGGTCAACTGCAACAGACGTGGCACGACATGGGTGCCTTCGTGCAGGAAACCTCTCCTGGTACATTCTTGCAGCTTTCCTTGCATTCCCACATGCTTCTCCGTACACAAGATGCATATCTGCAAGCTCAGCAAAGGTATATCGCTCCATGCTGTCAGTCTGAAATTAAACATGAACATGGTATGCGGCATGCAATGGCCATCGTGAGAATGGCTAGTACAGCCTCCAGCACCCTAATGTGGCATTTCCACCTATGGGTACATTAACATAAATGGTTTGAATGGACCCATTCTACATGCCCACAACGATTGGCAACATAGCACTGAAACACCCTGTATACTGTGTGTGGCCTATATATTGGTTTTTGATTTTGAATGTGGTGCTTGTGAGCAGGTAACGTTCACTAGTCCAGGAATAGTTCTGGTCCTATCACACTAAAGTTTGGTGATGACCTGGCAATGTTCACTGGTCCAGGAGTAGTCCTGGTCCTCTAACACTGCATATATTTCTGGGATTCAACTGAACACAACAGGCAGCTCTTAACTAGGGTCAACATAATTGGAGGCATGCCAACCGTTCTTGGAATTTGGAATGACCATGAAGGTGACAATTAGCATATAGGAATGCTAATTTCCAACAATTATTCAATGAATTGTTTCCGTTTCATATTTTCTCGCTCAGCAAGTTAGTGGAAATTGGATGGTCATCTTGTCAAGAAACTCTAGTTGTGTTTGTGTTTAGCTGAATATTTCATTGGAAAATAATATTTATGTTTCAAGAGTTTCTGTTGTATTTCATCAAAAAATAGTTGGGGTATTTTAGGGACACTGCAGTATTTTAACAAAATAGCGAATCGACAATTGCATTCTTCAAAAAGCAATTATCTTGCAAGTTTTTTATTGATAAATCGGCATAATTGACTCGCTTTCTAAACTTTTCGTTCGCTTAAGTTCCTCAAGTTTTCGAACAAATGTTGGTGACACAAAACTACATTTCATAACTATTGCATATTTCAATTTCGACCTGTATCAAGATATAATTTCTGTTACTGAGCACCTACTGCTTCTACTGATTACAAATGCCCTACTGAGCCGAAATATTGTGCTACATTATTCTCATCTTTTGATGACACAAAAGTAAATTTAATAGAAAAGCCTTAGTAGTTCAATATATAAATGTTGTTGCTATATATAGTACATATGTTCAATTTTGATCGTATCATACAGCAGCATTTTGAATTTTGGTCGCGGCATTTTAGAAACATTCGTCTTGCTCTTAGTATCGACATTACAAGTTTTGAAGTAGAATGTCAGGATACATCTTTTATATCTTTTGATGATTCTAGGTCAACTTTTATAAACACTGTATGCAATGCAACATGGTGCATTGAACAAAATCCATTGATAGAAATTCCTTCTTAAAGCTCAAAGACAAGTCATCGCATAAGATTTTCATTCAGTACAACCCCACACCGGCCAATGGATGCAGTGACCCAAGTCATCCGTCTATTCGGATTTCCACCAAAATGCCGTTATGTTATATTTTTTCGATTTCCGTCCCATTTTTTCTCTCTCTCTCTTGAAGAATCAGTGCTTTAGAGTGGAAGCTTTGTCACTTGTAGCTTTTACGAGGTCATGAATTTGAAAACGAAATCAAGGCGCTCTGTGCTTTGAATTCGAAACAGTTTGTTGTTGTCGGACGATGCGCATCCAACAGATCTGAGTTCATGGTCGGAGAATGGCCAGTATTCAGTTTTATTTCGAAACGCTTAGGACTGGCTGCATAACCAAGGGTGGAGATGGTTGTACTAAAGAAGAACTTGAGGATCATTGCTGTCGTGTTTGTGCCATCAATTTCCACCTTCTTTTCCCATTCACATATGATGGGTCTCCACTGAAGGCAACATGGAGCCACAAACAATGTTATGGAAACAAGGTTTGCTGAAACAGATATTAAATACAAGTTTGCCTACCATAATATTTGAGAACCATGGTTTCGACAACATTTCGCCGATCGCTCGGGAGGCAGTCCAGATCAAAGGGGGGAAATGTTTTCCACTTTACTAAGCATGCTCAGTCACGTGCTCAAATGTGGACCAGAATTGACAGACAATGTGCAGACACGCCTTGGTAAAAGCGCCATAAACTGGACACATTTGGTCAGTTTTTCTGTGAACTTTTGCTGGATGCACCTCAGCATTCAGCCACATGTTGATGTATTCATTGTTTCAGGTTTGTGTAGTGTTTGTATGTTTGGTGTTTGCATGTTGCCTTTAGTGGAGACCTGGTTAAGATGTTTTAAACTCTTCAACAAGTAGTTACAGTAAACCTCCAATTATCCGCAACCAATGGCGTAGCATGAGATTTCATTCACATTCAGGAAAACTAGGTGCGCCAAGGGCCGACCAGAAATTCGTGCCCCCTTCCCCCCCTCCCCCTATTTTAAGAGGGCATACAAAAGGGGGCACTGCAATTATCCGCACGGGATTTCCCCCCAACATTATCCAAAATGGCTCCAAAACTAGGAATACGAAGTTGGCTATCGTTAATCAACTGAAGCAAGGTGCTTCAATTCATACTGTTTCAACAGAATTCAATATCGGTGACACTACAATAAGAAACATTAGAGATTCTGAAGAAAAACTTTTAAACTTTACATCCAAACTGCTGGACATGATGATTTTAAAGTGCATTCGCGATTCAGCGGCCTTGAAAAGGAGGTCGAACCTCAAACAAAAGAAGATTGTTGATTTTTTGCATTAACTCCAGTCATCCTCGAATTTTCGTTATCAGCGCCTCTGTCGGTCCCAATTAGCGTGGATAATTGGAGGTTTACTGTATTCATATTCCAAGATGTTTAGAAGTTTCCAAGAAACCATGGAGCTACAATATTTATGCAATAGAGCACAATTGTCGTGTCTATAAAACAGCGAACATGAGCAGATATCGAAATCTATGTTTGATTAGACAACTCGACAATTAATTGCTCGGGTTGCATGTTCGTTCAATAAACAAATGTGGACACGTATTCTATCCAGAAATCGATTCTATTATTTGACCAAAACCTTATTGGGAGGGTGGAAAAATAGGGTGGAATCGCCACCATAGTCCATAGTTATCCCAACCGGCATTCTGCCTTAACTCATTCGAGCGAATGAAATTGATTCCTCGTCTTCCTTCGGCGTTTTCAACACAATTTCTTTTCTCCTTCATCGTATTTGCTTAGTTTTCCCTGTTCTTTCTTGGCTGCTAATCCTCATTCTCATTGTACACAGTCTGAGCACGCATTCCTGCGAATCGATTGCATCTTGCAAGGGGCGTATTTTACATTCCTAACCCGGTACCACATGCAAGCGTGCTCCTCCAAGAAAGTTTTAATTTCACCATTTGTTTTCCTTCTATAAACTCCCTCTTTTCTTCGTTTACCTGCTCGAAATCCCAACCACTTCGTGTAAACGAGTAATTGGCATGTTGTCTTTTTTTTTTTTTCTCACCCCGTATTGCAGTGCAAGAACAATGTGCTTTTGGCGCGTATCAATTTCATGGCAGACAGGGGGGGCAAATCCAATTACGAAAGCGAAACGTTTGCCAGTCGCCATTTTATTTTTATTATATTTCGTTCGCATTCTTTTTAGCTGGCAAATGGCTTTTCTGAAAACTTAACCCGAATGCGCTTATTGATTGAATTGCATATGCATGCCATATGCGTCTTACATGACGCAATCTTGATGGATTTTTTTTCTCTACAGAAGCCCGGTAATCCTCACACGATAGAAAAATAAACAAACGCATTGTTATATTCACGAAAAGGGCTTTGTAGAATTGACCCATGTGTCACGTTAGTTTCCTAGTGTACTCATTACGTGCACATTATGGGGGGAAACAAGAGTAATGAGGGTATGTTTAGCCCTTCCTAAAATTTAAGGTATTGTATTCTCGAAATCTTCGATTTTTTGGACACATCCTCAGAATGGCTGAGTGGGCAGATTAAAACCTTTGTTTTTGGTATGATATTATTGGCCATTTAAAAAGGATGTCCTGAAGAGGGGGGAGCATGAAGTCACCATGTGGACAGGGAGGGGGTAAGCCATATGGACGTCCACTAATTACGGTATTTTTCAGTTTTCGGATTTTCTGATTTTAGTTGAATTTTTAAAATCAGCAAATGGGGAAATGGACACCTGAAGAAATGTGTCCCTGTCTCAAATGTACTTGAATTTTTTAACACCTCGGGAAAGTCGGGAATTATACCTAACTTTGTGTTAAACACCAATTTTATGCTGGAATTTCCCTTCGAGGTCAGGAAATTTCCGTTAATCAGAAAAATCTAGAAAAATGTTGTGGAAAATTATCGAATGGGCAAAAAAGCACACCAAAATGTGTAAAACAGTTGCGCACTCATAAATGTAAAAATTACCTATTTTTATATGTCACATAAACACACTACTGTGCATTTTGACATTCAAATGTGTTATATTGCATATAAATACAGGTTATTTTACACATTTGGTGTGCTATTTTGCACATTATGAGTTTTCAGTGTACGTTCCAACAATTTTTCTGGGAACCCTACTTTAAAAAAATAGGGACGTCCATGAGGGAAGGGGGTGCATGCTAAAATGGACACATGTGGAGAGAGTGTAGGGGGAAGAAAGGGAGTTTGATTTTTTAAGGAATTTCGTGGACGTCCTTTTTGAATGGCTCCTAAGTGGGACAAACAGAACAGTGAGAGCTCTATGGTGTCCTGAAAGACTGATGCAGGGAGTTTGCATTCTCTGCCACACTCATTTAGCTCATCACAGTTGGAGATGGAAGGAGTTGGTGAAAAGGGCATCAGACACCAACGTGCACTGAGCCTATGGTTATTGATAATGATGATGATATGTATTTTCACTTGAGAATTTACTTTAGAAAGTGTTGGCATTTGGGATGCGCCACCTGCCTGCCCTTAGGGCCAGTAGGCGTCGGGATGACGACCCTGCGTGGCTAGTGACGTCAAGGCTGACGTCACGCCCTGGGACCCCTTTGTAGGAGCTCCCAAGTGTTCATTTCCTTTCCTTTGTGTTTGACCGTTTGTTTCACTAAGTTTAGTAATTTTGTATGGAGAGGTGTTTCATCTAAATAAGCATTGATTGAGTTCATTCATCAGAAAGCAATGATGCCGAGCATTGTCGATGAAAATCAAATGGTGATGAAAGCAACTTCAACAAATTGGCTCTAGATACCATCAAAGCCGATACCAACATGAACATCCAACTGTTGAAGGAATCATTATACTTGATAGGAAATAATGGAGAAACTTGGTATTTGAAGTCTCCTATACGGCCAATCACTTCTGAACAGATAGTTGGTGTCTGATGCCCTCTTCGCCAACTTCTTCGATCTCCCACTTTCCTGAGCTAAACATGCATATTGTGTATTTTATTGATTCATTAGTGTGATTATAGAAGACATTATCTTATTATTCTATTCGATTTGTCGTGGCTGACTCTGTATATAAACCGAGTAACAATATATACGTTTCTGGAAGGTTGGATTTGTTGCAAAGAAACCTTAAGTTAGTTAGGTTTCAGAACTGCCATCTACTTAATAAAGTATAGTATACTTGATGCAACCATAGTCTGTATTAATCCTAAAAGTATAGTTGATATGCAACTGTTATATCTATATTATATCTGGGACCTTGATGACGTTGTACTTTAAAAGTACTAAATATTGGCCTTAAATTATTAAAGATTTTATTATACAAGGCATTCATTTCAATTCAACTCAAAATTCAGAGTACTGAAGTGCCAATAAAATATATATATTTGAATAATGAATCATTAAGTCATAAGTGTTGCATAAATGTTAAGAGATGAAATATATATAAATATTCAAAATTGTTTGGATTAAATATGCAATATTTACATGTATTGTATTTATATTATAGTATCATTTTAATTAGCAAAAATTACTTAATTATTGTGTAAATTATATTTATTTTTGAGTTTAAGCCTGATAGTAAACAGATTTCCTCGTTTTCCCATCGTTTACAAGTACATATACATTTTTCCAATTCCTACTCTAGACATTCCCACATATAACTGACCATGGATAAATCAGTCCATTCTCAAATCAATAGTATTTCTCAGCGGAATTACGTCCGATTTCAATTGATTTTGTCCAATTAACTTTGATTTAGTGACGATCACAAAACGAATGTTTGATACAAATTACACGTTTAATTACACACGTTAACACATGTTCATTTGTTAGTAACCGTTAGTAACTACCTGGTGGCCATAAACCTAATATATCCCAAATTGTTTTTTTTTTTAATTTTTGTAAAGAATATTGATCTAATTTGGAACTTTTTTTTCAGTTTATCTAATTTTTTTATGCAAAGTATTCCTGCCAAATTTGGATATAAATTGAGGTCGTTCATAGAAGAACACACACAAACTTTGAGAAATATAGATACAGATTAGCTTATATATAAGCTAATCTGTAATCCACCTTTATAAAGGTGGATTACAAAAGTTCCAACTGGATAAGATGGCTATTCCATCATTTAAGCTTTTTTTCAGCTTCTAATGAACATCTGTCATTTAAAACTTGTTGAACCACACTTATTAAATTACAAGTGTTGCAGCAACGTTCAGGTTAATAATAGTGTTATACCAGCAACAGCCTGTAAAAAACGTATTCCGTGCATGATCTAAAATTTCCATTATAATAACAAATTAATTAGCTCGAAGCAGCTTGTTTCGCTGGTGTTTAGCATGTATACAATGCACCTGTTTCAACATGCATAATTTACAGGCATGTTTCCTAATTCAAATGTACCATCCAAGAACACGTTCAACGTGTAGGTTCCAGTCTGCTTTGTATGTTTATGCATATCTCGTATTGTTCCATGAGTGAATGGGTTAATCTGTTTTAATCTCAGATTATAATTTTGACGGAGCTTGGCAATACAAGATACTTCAGTGAATCCGTTTTGGTTGAATTTCACAAAGTACATGTTACTCTGACATTATACCTGGATTTTCATACAAGTTTGTATGAAAATTCAGGTATAATGTCAGAGTAACATTAAAAAGATGTTGAGGTGACTACTTGTCGTGAGTCCGCTGGCTTATGCACCTTAGCTTGAGAAGTGTAAGGGTGGACGAAGAAGACCGTTTGTTAACTAAGTCTGAGATTATCGGTGTTAGGCTTTCTTAAGGCCGAACTGCTTTGATAATGCAAATCGGAGATAACATGAGGGAAGGAGGCCTCGGAGAGTGATTGAAGAGGTCTTACCTGTGAGAGCATGAGATGTATTTTAGATCTGAAACAAATAGATAAGTGACAAAGTCCTTTCAAGGAAGTTCTTAGCAGACTTAATTGTACACTACAGCAACATTCACAGGGTCAGACAGGAGCAGTCGCTCTTGCTGCCAAATCAATCAGATGTCTGTCTCTCTCTAAGTTAAGAAATGGGAGCCCTTTTATATGATTTACTGGGGTCCCACGTGACAGAGTTTAACCACTAGGATTCTAGTGTTGAAAAAGCGTTTTGGAGGTTGTTGGCCCTGAAATGCTTTACGACCTTTGAAGTTTTAAGCCCTATTGTTCAGGTTAGTAGTGCTGATTTGGAGCTTTCCAATATCCCCTTCCGATTTGGGTTCTAAAATAACTCAGCACCTATTAATTTTAATAATGGTGAGGCTTAGGCTGAGTTTAGTCCTAGTTTGGGCAATAGTTAGTGCTAGCATATGCTAGTCGATCTTAAAGGAAAGTTCTAAGGTGGTACGATTTAATGTAGTGTTTGCTCCTCGTAAACTTAGCATCAAAATCATGTGGTTTTTAGGTAGAAAAAGTAATTTCGTGGATGTAATAAAACGTGAAAACTCAGACATTTTTATTTGGAGTGCGCATTAAAAATGTAGAAAAGTTAACATAACAAGTTGTTGTCATGCATGAAACATCTTTCCCCATGTTGACTACAATGCATTTTAAAACAATGTGACATTTTCTGGGGTAATGTACATTTTATCTCCAGAGAGTTTCTGAGACATATTTATGCTTTCGACACAATTTCGAAAACGTTCTATTTCCTGCTTCATAGCCAATCATACCACAATTGAAAATACATTGAGGTTGAACATGGACCCAAATTTACACATTCCCAAAATTTCAAAAGTAAGATTCGAACATCTGCAAACGACAATTCCATTAATGATAATGTCTTCATGAGGAGGATTTTCCTCTTTTACCACTCTGAAGTTGGAAGAATTTTAATTAAAACATACTGCTCAATGCATGAAATCACTTCGATTTTTGGCTAGACCGCGTTGTGTTGCACCAAAATCGGTGGAAATGCATTTTTGTAGACCTAGATTAGAGCCCATCATAAGTATTGGTAAATATCTTTGATTTAATACCCGCGTTAATTTAGAGGGATCCAGCTTGCATGCACGTTGCCCCTTTTATCTGCATGAGTGTCTTTTCATTTTAATATCGTTCTTTCATAACTCTTAATTGGATTTCTTTCATGGGCCTACAAACGCGCATTAGCTTGGCTCGCAGATTTGAATTAGAAGCTGGGCTTGTTCGCGTGGATATGCATAAATAATTGCAAATATTTCCCGACGACTGCGTTTTATTGTGGCACGACTTAATTGACAAACGGGGATACGAAGCGCTGACAGAATTCGTGAGAACATGGCACGTCGTATGCCCGATTTTTGGTAACTATAGCGCTTAGTAACATCAGCAGCAATTCCATCACACTGTAATGTGGAACTTTTTGGTCAAAGACAACGTCCATGGATCGATCATGTCAACAACGAACACGTACGTTGACATTTCATGCGTTGTTCACATGGTATATTGTGAATTCATAATTTCTTCTTCTATAATAAGTTTTTCTCGAATGGTTACACAATGATGATAGTTACCTTTATGGAGTGTGAGCTGACATCGCTTCAGTTACACGCTTCATAATCCCATTCATTTATGTGGCGCATATATTCTAAAAATGTGAAGCCGGTCGTCATGTCTGTTATGACCGCTATTTCGGAAATGGAGAATGATGAATATAGAATTCATATTTTTAGAACTACAATGAAGAACAGAGTCGCCACCTCCAATATCTGATTTATATATATACAAAAAATTGGTATGGGGTGATCCATAAATTATGTCACACTTTTTTGCCTCTTTTTAAACACCCCCACCCCTTTGTCACAATGGTCACAAATTGTACTACACACCATCCGTAATGATGTCACAACCCGTCGATATCCCCCCCCCCCCAATTATTTTTTAATAATTCTATATTCTTTTATAATTTTATTTGTTAAA
>JAQGAE010003954.1:0-13595 GCA_034696685.1 Julus scandinavius
AAAAATTGCCAAGACGAGCTCAAAACTGTGACAAGACAGCCTTGAGATGCTGCTTAGAGGAGGTCAAGCTTGAGCTGCAGTTTGTTGAGCAGCTGTGGTATGGGGGTTATTCTTGAAAAATGCTGCCAAATTCAAGAATTTCAAGAACGTGATTTTCATTACAGATAGATTTGTTTCAAGGATAAATCAGTTTTTGGAAAATGATCAAACTACTATGGTTTTCACTGACGATCTCAAACACATGATTCACCTTGCTGAAAATAAATCTGAGGATCTCGAACTTGTGGGTAAAATGCTGAAAAGGTAAATAAATGTCTTTCACTCCATTAATGTGTAAGCTTAAAATTCCTGCTGAGCTTATTACGTGTTACAATAATAATGTAATGAATAATTTTGCTTAGATTCCATCAGCAAAGTAGTGAACTCAGATTTGGCCGTTACATTTTTGGCCCAGTTGTAATGCGATTACTTCACCATGTAAAAAATCATGAGCTTGCTTATCAACTTTTTAAAGACGAGGTGAGTGTGTTTACTTTGAAAAATATTCTCTGCTTGCACAAGTTTTTAACTCTTTTTTTTTCTTTGTATCGCAATCCAAATAGAGTTTGGCTGGATTTTTTGATCAAGTTACCAGCTATGTCATTTTATTGGATTTGCTTTATAAATGTGAGAAATACCAACAAGTCTTGGAGTTATTTGAAATTATAATGCAAAACAATGTTATTGCAAGATTCCCACGTGACTGTGTGGTACTGATGCTGGCATCCTGCTATAAACTGGTGAGTTTTATACTCTATTATGCTGTTCATTGTTTCATTAACATCTTTGTACCTTAACTTACAAATATTCTTTTAAAGAACACCCCAGAGGCGTTTACGATTGCGACTAAGTGGCTGCAAGAAGCAAAACAATCTGATGCAATCATTTTGCGCAAAGGATTGACCTTTGTTGCTGCATTAGCTCTAAAACAAGTAAACAATTTGTAATATTTGATTGTTTTAAGATTATTACCCAAACATTGTTTTATTAAGTCGTTAACAATGATTTTCATATTCATTTCATTACTTTATAGAATAATCCCAGTCAAGCATTGGAAATGTTAACCCTCACTAATCAGACTCACTATTTTACAGTGAAAAACCTTAAGGTATGGTCTAATAAATATCATTGCTTACAACATTTAATGCTATCTGCCTGGCAATAGGGAGACCTAGGTTCGATTCCCGACCTGGTCTTCTACCCTGACTTTCGTTTTCGTGGTTTTCCACAGTCGTTTCCAGGCAAATGCCGGGGTAGTTCCTCTAAAAATCGGCCGCGACCGTGCTCCTTTATCTCCTCTACTTTCTCTTTCCTTTGACTTGTGATTATTCAGGATATGGGGATATAGGCCCTCTATGACTTTAGTTGTCTTTGGGCCTTAACCAACCAACAACATTAAATTACCGAGCTAGGTGGTTTAGTGGTGACGCTATTTGCCTGGCAATCAGGACACCCAGGTTCTATTACCGATCAAGTCGCCTACACTCACCGGTTTTCATTGTTTTCCACAGTTGTTGCCAGGTAAATGCCGGGGTAGTTCCTCTAACAATCGGCCGTGATCGTGTTCTTTCCTCTCCTTACTCTTCTATTATCTCTTTCCTATCACCTGTTTGCATGCTAGAAATGGGGATATAGGCTCGTATATCCCCAACATTGCCTGGGTTCTCCCTGGCCTTGGATCCCTTTGAGCCCCTCAACACCAAACAACAGCAGCATTAAATTAATTGAATTGGCCGGACATTCCACAGTAGCTCTTTTAATTCTCAATACTGTGTACCACTTTGTGAAAGCAGTTTTCTTTATTGCTGTTTTTTCTTAGTTATAAACCTGTTTAGACCCATGAAGAGGAAACATTAGTTAAAGAGTTTATAATTTGTGATTAAAAATTTGTTGAAGTTTTGAAAGTTAAACAAAAACTTTCATAAGCCTGCACAAGTAATGCTTGAATTTTAAAAAATTAAGTAAATGGTGCTTTGAAAACATGTCATTCAAAGAAATGTTTCTATTAATTCATTTGAACTTTTACATTTATTTTTTTTCCTCAATAGGTAATTGCTTTAGTGCAACTGGATCGCGTAGAAGATGCTCTAAGAATTTGTAAAAACTCGATAGAGCGCGACATGCCTGATGCAAATAAAAGATCATATGAATATTGTGAAGAGACCGTAAGTTTTACATAGCTAAATTCCTATCGATATTTTACATTGTTAAGGTATGCATATTTTATTTCACCACTATTTTCATTTTTTTTTCAGTTGTCTATTATAAAAGATGCCATTGATGCATCCCAGAACAAAGAACATTCCCTGATCTTTCAGCGCATTGAGAAAGCATTACGTGAACTTGATATTGTGGGAAAGGAGAAATTGGATGTAGCGATTTGTGCTCCAATTTTAAGTAGACCCTTGCCAAGAGAAGACTCAAGAGCGGTTGGATTTGAATCTAAATTCTATTCACCTGGCCAAGAAAGAGGGGAAAGACATTTCCAACAACGAGAGAGTTATGGAAGGAGATCTCGTCATGGACTAGCAGACTTGGACGATTAAGGCTTAACTATAGAGGTACTGTGTTATTGAACCATTTTTAAAAAACACTGGTTTAATAATACTCAAAAATTTCTATGATTTTTTTTTAAAAACTCCTCTAGAATCTCCTAGATCGTTCATTATTGATGTTTTAAACAGTAGTGCACTTGAAAGAATATGAATCACCAATTGTCCAAATTGCTCGCTAGAGTCTAAATTAATGGACTCACATGGCTCCTGTGCCATATAAAGTTTCGTTTGACAGTGAACTGTCTTAAGCCGGGTCTCCACCAAGACGTACATGTATGTATAAACACGTTTTTACAAACATGCAAAAAAGTTTGTCCTCCGGGTTTGTCAGCCGGCATTTTTTAAATATATGCAAATATCAAAATTGCACAGCTATTAAAGACATTTAATAGGTGCACAATTTTGATATTTACATATATTTACAAAATCGCGGCTGAAACAAACCCGGAGGGCAAACTTTTTTGCATGTGTGTAAATACTTGTATATACGTACATGTAAGTCTTGGTGGAGAGCCGGCTGTACAAAACTTCAAGAAATACTATTTTTTTTAGTCTCCTCATTTTAGGGATGCTTAGTCTGTTGAATTTCTTGATAATAAATGTGATTTTTAAATACAAGTATTAACATCCTTCTTCGTTATAGTATCTCTTTGTTTTTTTTCTGGTGTATGTGACTTAAGATAAGGTGTTCCATTTCTACCTATGTAGAGAACAGCAACGGTTTCCAAATAAAGTAAGGATATGTGGTCAAGTTAGTATTAGGGGGTAAATTCAGCAGCGGTACATAAGGGCTCAAGTGAACTTTCCATAAAATGGTAGTCCTACCTTAAGAAATTTGCAGCCTAAAATGTCCAGCACTCCTATAGTATCTAAACTGCTGGCATGTTTGTTAAAAGGAATAATGTACTGTAGAAATTTTAATTATCTCTCAATATTTGTAAAATGTAACCTGACAGTAGTCTAGATTAATTATGTAATGCACAAGAAGGATAACTGGTGCAAGAACCAAACCTGATTTTTTAATAATACATTAAACAACCACATGAGTCCTGCTGAAAGGAGTGACATTTGATAGTGAAGCTAATACCTTCAAATCATGTTAAACCACCTCTGCTGCCGTGATCATAGGGAATAATTAATAAACGTTGTTTATTTTAATCTGAGAAAAAAAACCAAACCATCCCAAACTTTTGTATTTTAAATGATGGAAGGTGTGTATCACCAAACCCAGTAATTTGTAGTTTCCTCAATCCAAATATTGGTTTACAATTCTAACATTTCTGTAAACATTATTGAAAATTCCTAATGTTTGCTTGAATTTTCAGATGCAATAACTCAAATAAATGACGGTGAAATTGTACCTTAGTAGAAGACAACTTGAACAATACAGTGAAATCAAATTGAAAATTTATTCACACCATGGATTTTGTCATGGATTGGTAAAAAGGAGTCTGTATTCAAATTCAATATTAAACGCACAACAATAACTATTTAGGATGGAAACAAATTTGTATTGAATGCTTATTCTGTAGCATCATCCTTGCTGACTGCAAAAGGCTTATCCACCACGATGTGGCCACAGTCGGCAATTACAACATCTTTGCTTGGCCGATCTCTAGAATCTGTTGGAGTCTGCTCTATCTTTCGAATGACACTCTGAAATTAATATTATTGCACACAAATGATTCTTTACTGATAGGAATTGACACTTCATTTTGCACTTAATATTCGGTTATTCAATTAACATACCATTCCTTCCAGGATTTTTCCAAAGACAACATGTCTTCCATCAAGCCATGGAGTTTTCTTTACAGTAATGAAAAATTGAGAACCGTTTGTATCTTTTCCTGCATTTGCCATGGATAGCCAGCCTGATCCATAATGCTTCAGCTTGAAGTTTTCATCAGCAAATCGCTCGCCATAAATGCTACGTCCTAGAAAAAGATAAACTTGAGTCTTAAAATGTGTTACGTGTTGCATAACGTACACAAAACATGATATAAATCACCTCCAGTGCCATCTTTGTTTGTAAAATCACCACCCTGGATCATAAAGTCCTTAATAACTCGGTGGAAAATGCTTCCTTTGAATCCAACCAGCTTGCCATCTTTACTTTCCTGATTTTTTTTTATTTTAATAAATACAGATTAATCGGTAACCATGCTAACTGCATGCAAAACTCATATGCACGTGCATGCTTATATACCTCGGTAAGGTGCTTCGAAGCTAATTGAGCAAAGTTTTCAGTAGTTTTGGGCACAGTTTTACCAAAAAGGCCAATTACTACCCTTCCAAGCTTTTCTCCACCTACTTCAATATCAAACCAAACCTTGCAAGGGAAGAAACAATAATATTTCGTAAGTACACGTCATCGCTTTTGTTACAAAATCAACCAGAAGCACGTTCCAATTTAAATACAATGCTAATTGCAAATATGTGGAATAATACCTTGTCTGTCACTTTAGGTCCTTTCTTTTGATCTTCGGCCAATGTATTTGAAATTAAAACTAATGAGATGATGAGCAAACCTAACCGTAATAAAGCCATGATTATTTCAGTGCCACAAGCACAAACAAACCGGCTGCAAAATGACGCCTTCTTCGAAGTCGAGGTCAAAGCAAATAGATACGGAATAAAACCGGGTTCACCCCTGAAAAGTACGGAGCCCGCGAGCGGCTAACTAGGGTGTCGGAGATCAAAGTTTACCCTTCAGGCGTCATGGTGAAAGCCGACAGCCGACACAACCAAAATAACATTTACACACATCCGCTTCTTGTCAGTTCCGTCTTCGAATAGTACCAAAAGTGATGGAAAAACGAACGGCCCTGCGCCGGACGTGTGTAAATGCTTCAAAAGAATTCTAGTTGGAAAAAACAACGGTTTTTTTTATAAATAGTTTATTATATACAAATTGCGATGTCACAGCATATTTTATATTACAAATTATTTATGTGATATAGAATTAAAATTCATATACTTTATTATATTTAAATTTTTAAAATTCCTTGGAATAATTCTATAATAATCCAAGTCCGGATTACATCCAGGTTGAAAACTATAATTTGCATAAAGTCGGTTGCAATATGCGCATGCGCTTTTTTCATGACCGCTTGAAGATCATGTTAATTTGCATAAATTCCATTTCAATTTGGTTAAAATCCATTGCGTGACTTGATAATATAAACTTTTCGGATATTTATCTACTATCTGTTCTCCCCGGCAGAGTGAAGTGAGCATGAACGGCATAGGATATTAACCCCGAAAATAGTTGCGTTTCTCAATTGCTAGATGGAGATGCTGTACCGTCGCTCGAATGGAATCTGAAACGCAAATAGGGGTGCCGTCAGCGGCAGCAGTTTATCTGACCTTCGGCAGCCTCTCGAGAATTTTTCACAATAAATCGCGAATTAAAGGTGAACGCGGGGCAGGAAAGTATTCGGTTCGAACGCCTGAAAAATAATCGGTGTTTCGGGCCATTCAACGTGCGGCTATGTGCGATCGAAGGTGTTGTGCTCTCTCCGCATCCATTGCGGGAAGTGCTTCGGGTGAAGAGCATCAGCTGCAGCAGGAGCAGCAGCATCACCATCATCATCATCATCTTCTTCTTCTTCTTCTCCTCCACCGCCTCCTCCTTCACATTACTGCAAATGGGAATTTGAAACGCCAATGACGGATACTACTTTCGCTGCCTAGTCGTAAGAATGGGAAGATTGAAAACGTTCGAACTGGTTTTCGACGACAACAGAAATGTGTTTTATCCGGGACAAATCCTAACCGGAAAATGTGTGGTCGATCTGAAAGGGGACATGAAGATGAGATGCCTCCAGATTTTTATGCGAGGAGTTGCCAAAGTCCATTGGACGGAATCGAGAAGCACCGGGAACCGATTGGGTGCCTATACCGAACATTATAATGCCGAAATCGAATATTTCTTCAAACGTCAGCTCTTGTTTGGATCAGGTAAACTATTCTTATCCTTTCTATATCTGTTTCCACGTTATGCTCGACATATGGATGACTAGGCCATGTCACTGAAAAACGTCATCTGGTGCTTGGTTCACCTTAAGCGTTTGGGCCACTCCATACTCGGTGCTTACCTGTGTGTTGATGATTACTTTATTACAATCAAACTATGCCTGGACAGGTGACATTCAACTGACTGCTCTAGGAAACTTTGCTTGTAAACGTAACATGGTACTTTGTTAACATCAAGTGTATGGGTCATTCCATAAATGGTGCTTAATTGCTCAGTGCTTACCCATGTAGACAATTACTTAATTACGATTAAACTATACCTAGACAAGTGACATTCATTTGACTTCTATAGGAGACTTGTTTATACTGCTTTAATTGTAAGCACTTGCCCAATTCATAATAGTAATGCTTACTTTAGTGGATTTTAGTGCAATTACATTAATGCTGGGCAGGTGACACGTCAATGATTTCTATAAGAAACTTGTAGGCGTTGAAGGTTTTTTTTAGTAATTAATATAACGACTTTAAGGTTATTATAGTTCATGCAAAAAATGATGTTATGCTTTTCAGCGTTAATAAGAGTCGATTTTCTTGCACGTGTATTCACTTAACAAACTTAAAAGTATTGTAGTGTATTGTAGTGCTGAATAATATTACATAGTTAAAGAGGTATGGTAAGAAACAGTTTATTTCGAAAACACGAATCTCATACATATAGTCTTCAAATCACTTTGTCTTCAACTCGAATATAGTTTGAAACAATATTTTTAATTTTAGTTTTCTATACAACATGCAACCAGGTTTTGAGACTGTTGTTTTTTATTTTTAATAGCTTGCGTTTGATTTTGATTGTTGATTGTAGTCACTGAGCAGAGATGGGCAGAGATTTCTCCAATTTCGTAAATCACTGTTTATTTGTACATTAATATTCTGTTTTATGGTGTCATTGGTGTCTAAAAGATTCACGAATATCCCACATTGCACGCTATACCGAGTAATTCTAGTTTTAAGAGGTTTGTTATTTGTTTGCTATAAAATTCTTAGAGGTTGAGTTTAGTTCAATTTCCTTTCAAAGCACTCAAACTGTGAAGAGAAGAAAAAACATCTTTTGTCACTGGTTTTTAACAAAACATTGAACTTCTGTTTATGCTTTTGTAGACCAAAGGTTGATATTTTACTATTCCAATATTTTTGTTTTTGGTACTCCTTGTGTTTTTATTATTGGTTCGCTAATGTGGCTGCATACATAGTCTTTTACAAATTTGAATTTGGTATGTATGCAGTACTGGGCAGTATGTCGTGATTTTGGCAAACCAATATAACCAATTTAAACTGTGACTCTTTACGCCTATATTTTCCCAACTTATTCAAGGCTATGTTTTTCTTCAAATATTTTATTGAAGCTTCTGTTTGCATTGGCGAAGAAATGCTCATATGGTTAACCATGACCGTTTGCCAAAAAGTCTGTTAGATGTCTAAAATAAATATTTATCCCAAACTAAGTCATACACCCTGTCCTACTTGTTGAAATGATTTGAATGCAATGTTAGCGATACTGACAGCACATCTACCAAGACCTGTTTTAAAGACTATGTTAACTCCCAAGCATTCGTTTTTACGAATTCCATGGTTTTGAAATTCATTATAAATTTATCTAAACTTTGAAATTGACAGCCAAATTGATTTATGCGTGTTTACAGTGTAACTGTACAAACTTAGCGATAGTTAGAATGGAATCCAGATGCCTACCCATGCTTGAAAACCAATTTTCTTAACAGTTCTGTTATTCGTAGTTTTTCGATAAGTATTTTTCTGCTAAATCAGCATTTGCTTAACGTGTTTTCAACATATTTCAGGAGTAAAGTCGATAACAAATTCAAACTTAACGAGCATACAGGGTGAATAAGAAGCTAATACTTGCAACCTCAAAAAAGGCATTTACGTATATGGCGCCTTTAAAGCACTGATAACTTTCGAGATAAATGATAAATATTGAGTTATCCAGAAGGTGTAGTTATTAATCCTTTTTTCATCTGATGTTAGAGATATTACTTGTATTCTACATGTTTTATTTTGTTTTAGGAATGTGATTTGTCCATTGTCCCTTAGCATACCTACACATATACTTGTAAATGTACTGTATGCTATGCACAATATATTTAGACTCCTATTGCCTCATTTATCCTCCCAGAGCACAAAAACTAGCAGACAGGAACTGTCTTTTTTGCATACTGAAAAGGAAAGACGATAAAGCGTCGTCATGTTGTTAAGAGTTGAGTTGCTGTTAAACTTCTTACAACTCATTATTGAGAAATAGTATACCTGTACACATGATTTGTTATCTTGATCTCCATCTCAACTGGCTCGTCTCCAAAATCAGTCTTTGTTTAAAACAGCCCCGTGTCGGAAAAATCTGGCACTATGTGTGGCAATCAAAATCAATTAATAGTGAATTCTTCGAAATCAGAAATTCATGTAAAATGCCAGCAATTAAGTATTCAGTTGACGAACGTTTACTTTTAAGTGTACAATGAAAGACACGTTTTATTTGAATTTATTCAAATTAGTTTTACAGCACTTAAGATTTATTACAAGCAATATAATGAATATACTACTCGAATCCAGAATTCCAAAATGGCTTTTATTGTTAATACATAATACCAGATCTTTAGTTTAAGAAATACAGAAATCAATTTTGGAGAAGAAAAAAAAACTGATGATGAACTTTGCTCCTTGATACGATTTAAGTTTATGCTTCTTATTTAATTATGACAAACATTTGTTTTGTTCCCTTTGGTGGATCTACTACAGTATGTACAGTATGAGCCTATTGAAAAAATTGCGAATTGTTTCTGTGCTTTCAGTGTATCAAAGAATTTCACTAATCCAAGCGCCATAACATTTCATTGTTTGTTTATTCTTGTATTTTTTGGTGGTGTACTGCATTTGGTAATATCTATAGATAACTATAGGCCGTGCTAACTAGACTGTGTGTTGTCGGTTCGCATAAAACCAATTTAGTGTGGCTAAAACAAGGATATTTTACGGCTAAACTTCCTTTTGAAACAAACTCGGTGGTTTATAGCTGAAATTCAATCGTGCGAGCATTTATGTTTTGGCAGACACGATACAATAAACTGTGCTGTAAAAGTGAAATACTTTACACAATAGGAGAATCAATGTTTGACATTATACGAAAGTTTTTTGAATAACACGGTAAAGGTTCAAAGAACTGCTTTGCTACGAATTGAACGAAAATTGATCAATTCAGTATCACAGCACTACTGCATTAGCACGATGAAAATCCAAATGTACACATTCTTCTCAATCCCTCGAGTCGTTGCTATGATGTTACTTGCAGTAAATCATATAGTTTTTGACGTCACTATACTTTTCTCTCTAGTGAGATGACCAAACGAGTTATAAGGCAAGCCGTTTTGGAATCGCTCCAGAAATTGCTTTCTGAACCAAAATCCTATAAAGAGTTTAGGCCCACGGGATTGTATACAGGATGGGATTTGTATCACGAATAATATTACCTTGTATTTAACATTTTTAGTTTGACTAATCAAAAATTCTATAACATTAAATAAGTCACATTTATCTTCTTTAATGACTTTCTTACATCATATACGAAAACCTTGTTTTATAAAGTAATTACAACTCCCTACATGTCACTGGATTGACAGTTTGGTACCTTTATTCCAAAGTTTTTCAACCTGTGTGCCGCGACAATTTTAGGCCTAGTTTAGTGTGCCATGACCTGAAAAACGTTGAAAACCACTGATCTAAAATGCATGGGATTACATGGCACTATTTCAAGGTCACACATCCTTCCTATATATTAAATAGATTACTTCTCCTCTGACGTATGTATTGTTTACATTTTTTGTTGGCGCACTTTCTGTTTGCGCGTGGGTTCTGCGCATACTGACCTCAAATTTGGTAAATAACATAGAAATGAGAATTCACAAATGCTGTTGAAGTCGAACAACTGCTGTTACTGTGATGACATTACGCAGAGAAATGATGATGAAAAATTCGATAACAAAAAGTTGTGTGCAATATTGGAAAACGGATTTTTTGGTAAAATTAATAAATACGAATCTTTCCCTTAATTAAAGTATAAATGAATGTTAAAATTAAATGATAGAAACTATCATTTATAATTTGTAAATTCAGATGAAGATATCACAATAATTATTTAATCTCGGGTGATCATGTTTATGTGTTCTTCAGTTAGTTTTTAAGAAATTGTTTTGAGAAAGTATATTTTTTCCTATAAACTTAAATGTTTCGTCTCTTAATTGTACTGTTCCTGTTTATGTTCCTATAACAGGAGCATAAATAAGAAAGATTCCACTCATTTTCTGTATTAGGTCACCTTATTTAGCTGCCTTTGTATATTCGTGAAAATAAAAATGTAAACAAGGAATGTGATCTATAGGTTATGGGGCAAGTTTATTTTAGGTTGGTATCCTGGGGTGCCGACCTCCCAGAAAATAACACATGGTTTTTACCTAAATTGGATGTGCTGTATATGACAAACAAAATTAATGATTCCAAACAAATACAGAAAACTTCATGTAGATTGTTTTTCTTAAGATTTCTCCTTTACTGTTACCCGTCATGCGTAAAAGATGGTAGTTGTTTCACGTTAAGTCTTTAAAAAAACCGTTTAAACATAGAAACGTTTGAGGGCATAGAAGGCATAAATAAAATAAAACTAATCTTAAACATTGCGGTAATGGGGTTATGATACACGGTGTGTTAACCACTTCTTGTAAAATCTTTGGCTATAACTTAATTGAAATTCCTCCAAACTGAGTACATTCACCGTCTGGAGGGTTGTTGTAACAAAATGTCGTCACTGTGTATATACAAGTACTGGCTTGTAAATTCTTATTATCCCCATATTTGTATGATCACAACTGGTTGTGGGCATTAAACTAACTTCCATGAACAAATAAAACTACATGTATATTTACAAAATAGCAAGTTTAATGATTCCGCAGTAAACCACATAAACCTGTTAGGATCTATCATATAACTAACAATAATGGATGAGATTCGCATTATAAGGGCTCGTGAAATTAATTCAACATCCTGTTTGAGTCATATTTACAGAGCTACTAAACATTTATGAGAAGTTAACATTCCAGCGAGCCTTGAAATAGAATTTTATTCAAATATTGCTGCTGGAAAAATTTCAGTATAAATGTACTGTACACACAGCAAATAAGACCAAAACTTTCAAACAGTCTGGTTCAAAATCGGTATTTCATATCAAGCTGGAATACAATAAAATTAATGGTTTTAATATTGCACTATAATTGATGAGGCCGATATTATCTCTTAATGAAAAGTGTTTTGAAATAACACCATGTATTTTTTTGTTTGTGTACAATGTATTCAAATAACATATGTATAGACAAGTTTAATATTTTATAAAAACGCAATGAGAAATGATATTTCACTCTTTTTTTGTTGAGAGCTTATGGAATAAACTGCTTATCAATGTCAATAAAGCGTTATGTTTATTGTACACGAGTGTTACATGTCGTATAGCAGGATATCCATATGTTATTATTTACAAATTCATCATATTATTTAAGTAGCGCACATGGTCTCAATTTTTACATCAATGTCAAAAAGGTACAATACTACGACTTGTATTGAAGGTGCTATCACTGCCGTATTCATTGTCGGACACCCTGTTTTCCAGTTTTCCTTTGAAAATCTGTCGAACATCTGGTCCCTGTAGAAAACGATAAATAGGCCTGAATATGCGGCTTTAAAATCTGTTGCCGAATACAATTTCAAGGTCGGAGCCCATTGCCCTGAGATTAGCGAGGAAAAATTGGCTCGACCGCACGGTTGCAATTCCTATTAATACGCAGTACAGTTTACTTCTGCTGTAAAGGGTAGGTTATTCTATTGTTATACATAGTAGCTCGGCTGCATGACAAATTCGAAGTGTGAATTTAATGAACGGACTTGACAACTTACCAATATCGTATTTAATATCAAGTGAAAGCGATAAGAGACCGGTTGTACAGATTTCGGCTTAATTTAATCTTAGGTTTAATAGAACAAAATCTATATGCAAGTATATTTTAATATTTTAAAAATAAACGTGCACAAAACCAGTTTTTTATTGTCATCAATATCCTTTCTGTGCATATCTAAATGGAAAAATACTGTATATAGAAGGTGGCATATAGAGGATATACCCCCTCCCCCTCAAATTTTATCCTAGATCCGGTACTGGCCAGTCCATATAAAACTGTAATGGTCTACACGTATGAAGTCACGTTTTCACCATAGTATACTGCATGTCGCACATATGGATACACATTCTAATGCATATATGTTCTTGGTTACAAAATACAGTGGAACCTCGATTTACGAACGTCTCTTTTATACGAAAAC
Source organism: Julus scandinavius (assembly GCA_034696685.1). Lineage (NCBI taxonomy): Eukaryota > Metazoa > Arthropoda > Diplopoda > Julida > Julidae > Julus > Julus scandinavius. Next base: position 13,002 of record JAQGAE010003954.1, read on the forward strand.
CACATGTTGTTTCGATTTACAAATGTTAATCCAATTTACGAACAGGACAAAACCCTGTGTGCTGCCAAAAAAGTGCTGTCTTAGTGAATGTGGCGTTAATAAGAATCACAAACGTATTAATGTTGATTTAAAAAAGGAAATTATAGCTAAACATGAAAGTTGTGATCGCGTTTTGGATCTCGCCATGGAGTACAACATGGCGAAATCGACGATGTGCACTATTCTAAATAATAAAGATGCGTTTTCTTTTTTAGTAATTAAACTGCTGTCTTCTAATATTAATGTTATACCTATGTGAACATCACTGGTGAACATTCCATGCCTTTGTAAGGTATCTAACACTATAGAACCTTGTACAAATTTGATCAGATTGGTGTTGTGCACCTATGGACAACACAAAATTGATTAAAATATCTGAAATATCGGGCAGAGTTGTTGATAAGGGGGAATTAAGAGAAAAGGGTGGTGTTGAGCAAACGAGGACAGTTTTCGGACCTTCTTTGTACACACGCCCTTCATTTCCAGGTCAGAATCCGGCGCTGATTCTTGTGCATTTTGTCATTCAACTGCCAATAAATTTAATTCCACACATAA
>JAQGAE010003955.1:0-13594 GCA_034696685.1 Julus scandinavius
AAAAGTCAACATAGAAATGTGTAGGGTGTTGCCGTAACATAGCATAGCATAGCGAAACATAGGCAACATAACGTAACAAAACGTTCAAATGTGTAGGGGCCTTTAGGCTTGTGCTCTGCCTCACAAACCAGTGAAATGCGATGATGATGAAGTTGTTTTTATAAAATGTTGCCAATAAACTAGGAATTTTTGCACTTGTGATCATTTTATAAGAAAATGATCATTACCCATAATTTTTGATACTGAAATTTGACGAAGTCTGACAACTTCCTTTCTTTATATCTATGTATATTAAAAATTACCAACAAATTCACAACAACAAAAAATAAATAAATTAAAAAAATTAAAAATGCTAATACCTATTTCCAGGAGGGCTGAGTCTCACAATGCATGTGCGCTTACTACAAGTATCATCCAAATGGAATTTCGGCTAGGATAATTAATACAATACTGGTAAAAATTTTGTACACTTTTGACTTTCAAACACACATAACAGTAGACAAAAACTGATGGATTAATAAGAATTTCCCTCTTCAATCAGTAAATAAAAATCTTAAAATATTTCTTAAATAAGGAAATAAAACTAGAAACCCTGCATGACTTCGTCACAACACTTCTAGCACTTCACTACCCTTATTGAACCCTCCCGTTACTTTTTATCGATACTCATGTTCAAGTATAGTTATGGGTATAGAATATCGAAAGCAAAATACTGAGTATATACTAAAATACAAAAGTATCGATACTATACTAATGCCCTACGCCGGCCGTATATGTCCTCACATTTTATGGTGGGGAATAGGGTCCAGAGTATTGGGCTACACTATATTTTTGCTATATATACATATGTGATGAATAAACTCAATCGATGCTTGTTTAGATGAAACACTTTATTACATGTGTGCAAACTCTTGCACACTAACACAGTAGAACCTCTCCATACGAAGTTACAAAGCTGAGTGAAACAAAAGCGTAAAACACAAAGGAAAGGAAATGTACACTTGGGACCTCCTACAAAGGGGTCCCAGGGCGTGACGTCAGCCTTGAAGTCACTAGCCACGCAGGGTCGTCATCCGGACGCCCACTGGCCCTAAGGGCAGGCAGGTGGCGCATCCCAAATGCCAACAATATGTATATACTGTGAGTTATAAATAAGTAGAATTAACCCAATAAAAAAAAACTTCGTGAAAAATGCCTCGATTTAAAGGAAATTTGGCTCTTGCATTGACCTTAACACAAACCTGGAGTCTAATGCGCCATTCATTGATTGTCGAATCGATTATACGCTGGTCAAGTTCGATCCAAGATTTCTTAATTCGTAGTTTCAAGTTGTCGATATTATTAATCTTCGGCTTGTGAACCCTTTTCAGGCGAACTCCCCAAATGGTTCGATGAACTAGCTGTGGCGTTTCCCAATACAGCAGTTCGACTGTTTATCGAACACTCCGGAGCGTCCGGAAGAAGTTTTTAGTTTCATCACTAATGTTCTATTAAGTGCCAAATTTTATTTAAATCGAAGCATTTATCACGAAGTTGTGATTATTTTTATTGGGTTCTACTTTTTTATGACTCATGGCGTATTTTCGGATTGCCAGTGTTATGCAGGCACCGGCAGAGCCGAGAATTGGCCAATGTAAAATCGCACTTTTAACGCAGAAAAACTGCATTTCTGAAACATAAGAATTACGTTTTTACCTTAGAAACCTCAGAACCACTTTTAATGTAGAAAACTCGTACATGCAATCAGAAAAAAGAATTTTATTTCTATAGAGAAGAAAAATGGCACTTTCAATGCAAAAGTGCAATTCCTTTTTTATATCTTGCCGATTCTGTTTGAAATTTGTAAAATTTCTAGTATTTCGGGGGGGAAGGGGAAAGGACCTATCCCCAAGATCCTCTCCCCATATATACGGCCCTATACATGTGAAGCAATGGAGTTTCACATTTGGGCTTCGATGATCCATCTGCTGAGAACTCGAATGCCATTCTGGGAGGACTTCTGTCTGAATATCACAAATCATAGCCATATATATACGCGTGCCTAAGAATAGTGCATTTGACAAAGGATCGTGTGCACGAAGGAATGCATCCCATAAAGTGTATATATTTTACTCAAAGTACTACACTATATAGCCTGGCAATCCGTGTTTGCACAATTTCCTAAAAAGCAAATATCTCAACTATTTTTTTAAACGAGAAAAAGGAATGTGGAAATCTGACACGATCAAGCACCAGAATGCTTTCGGCAGAATGGATTGCTAATGGATCCTAATAATACAGAAAAGGAAATAAGGAACTTCCTCGCGTCAAGTTTGATTAAGCAGAAATCTAATACGACGACACTAATCAATGTTTTATTGATTGATTTTATGTCAAAAAAACGATATGTTCATGCATTCATCTAAGCCACACATTCAGAAATCACCGCATTGCTTAAGCTTCGTCTCGGAATTGTGACTATATATATGGCAGCGTTGAAAAATACTAGGTATTTCACATCGACATAAATACAAATTGGAAGAAGGACTTTCCAATTCTAAGATATCCGATTAAAGTCTCTATAAGGCTTCGTTCATCGAAAAAAAAAAGCATTGCATCGAATTGCAATGGATTAGGATATCTAGAACACCGGTCAAATGGTAGTTTATAATGCATAGTACAGATCAGAGCAAACAAGAAACAGGGTTTCTGCAAACTAATTTTTCGAAACGTGAGATCGTTGGCATGTTTAGATGAACAGGTTTGTCCAAATATAGTGTTCGCACCAAAAATGCTTGAAATGGAGGAAATGTTTGCTGTTCATGGCGCTCCTACCAAGGCCTGTAGAGCAGACGTCAGATTTTGGCAAACATGTTTTCTTTTGATCCGGACCATGTTAGTTGGACAAAAAATTATTGAGCAAACTTTTATCGTCAACATGCATGTATCCAAAACCGTGTTTCTGTTTCGTGTTTGCTCTGGTTTGTACTAGACATTAGGAACATTTATTGTAACAAAGCCCAATCAAAGAAGCAGCCAGGGTTTTCTATGCTTATTTAAATCAAAATGCCGTTTACTCATCTTGGAATAATTTAAGAATTTCATATAGTTAGGAACTGGTGACAAATTTGTAGGTATATAAAATCATGTTGAGTAGCTATATGCTATTATGATAATGAAGAATGTAATGCATAGTATATAAGTTGCAGGGCTTCTAGAATTGAAATTATCAACCTTTTTTCATCCAGTAAAGATGTGAGACCACTAAAGAAAACAGAGCAAAAGTAAACTTTTCCTGTCAAATTTACCGAAGCTCTCGGTTTGTCTTTTTTAAAGACTGTATGCACCAAAGCAAACACGAGCAAACGCAAAACAAAAGCACGGCTTCCGAACATGTATTCAACAAAAGTTTGCTAACCAGTTTTGCATCCAGAAGTTTCATAAAACTTTTGGCGAAAAACGGGAGTTTTCAAAGAACATTTTGGCGCTTCCTATCAATCGCTCAAGAAAAAATCCAGATCAAAGAAAAAAAATGTTTGCTGGCATTAACTGGTAATGGCGATTCTACCAAGGCAAGTACACCTTCTCCCCCGTCGATCACAACTTAATCGAGCCACTCCTTCCTACGCCACTGCATAGAACATTGCACAAAGTGGTTTCTATAGCAAAACGTTGTCTGCAAAATGGGTCATTGGCAACCACGCACTTTTGTAGACGACGTTTTGCTATAGAAAGCACATGGTGAAATGGGTTGTCATCGTATACAGCAGTGGCGGCTCGTGTATAGGCACTATGGAACGGCAAAACCCCCCCTATAACTTGATATTATCGATAACATTTAATATAATAAATCCTTTTTTCTTTAATTCCTTCCAATTTAATTTATTCTTTATTTTTTTTAATTAATTCTTTAGCCATCCCGCAGTTTATGAAAAAGATAAAAAAAATGCTTTGTATGGAATTATGCGCTTCACAGTTCCAGCGGCGCGGTGTTTGACTGTTAGCTCAGTCAAATGGTGTTTTTTCATAACAAAATTGCGGAAGTCTTGTTTCTCATTGGTTATATTTTTGGGGTGCAGCATCCGAATGTTTGCTGCCTTGTAGGAGGTCAAATTCATCTCGCTTATATCTCGAAAACTATGTGTTTTTCTTAGATGACCACTCTATACTAAATTAAAGTATGCATTTCCTACAAAATGTATTAGTCAATTTTCATTTTATAATTAGCGGTTTTGACGCTATAGCACGCTGAAAAACAATTTTTTTGGCCCTACTGCAAAAACGTCATAAATGTCCACTCCCGTCCCATTTAACTCGAGAAATATACATTTTGTCAAGAAAAACCGTTAAACCACATAAAAGTACATTAAATGTCCTACAAGAGGCATCTCTAACATTCATTTTTCTCATAAGGAGGAAAAGTCAAATCAAAAATTGCTTAAAATGCATTCTGTGCTGTGACATTCCAAGGTAGGGATGAAGGTCATTGGTGGGCCCGGCCAGTATGTGTAATATGTTGTCACGGAATGTCAGTTATGTGAGCCCTCTCTGTTGCCCCGGATCTCGGTGTTTGAGTTGTTTTCCGGGGCAAGCGAGTTGCTGCCCACGTTCTTGAGTTGATGTATTTAGTTAAGTTAAATAAAGTTATAATTTCTCGTGAACTACGTGCCCGGCTATGGTTATTCGGATAACTCGGTCTTTTGGACATAACATGGTGGAGGTGCGGTTTCCGCGTCGGCTTTTATCGTGACGCGCCCGGAGTACGAGAGAATAATTAGATGGAAAAATCGGTATTTATGGAAACGCGGTCAAAAGGAGCGGCACACATGATAACGCCAATTGGGCCACGGGGTACGCAGCCGCCGATTGGTATGGATCTGGAAGATGTTCCCCAAGGGGACCTGAACCCTCAGCCTGGTAGCCCGAACCCGGATGGTGTTAAGGCGGTATTGAAGGCGTGGGGAGGATTGGTCCCAGAATTATTGGCAAAAGTCACGAAAGTGGTGCAGGATCGTGGTATGGTGCGGTCAACTTGTGTGGATTTGGAACAACAGAACAATGTGGAAGGTAGTTTAGTGCCAGATGTGAAGCCACAAATGCAACAGCTGACGGTGGTTAATTACCAAGAAAAGGGTCCCACTTATAATGGTGTGGGGGTTAATTGATGCCTTACGAGACATGCGACAAAATGGTTCTCTACGAATTGTGAGCTGTTATTATTGATGCCATGGCCAGAATTGATTATGTACATTACTCGGTTTTTTCGGATCACCAAGATATAACCTGGGTTTGTGGAGACAGTATATTTCCCGTCGCCAGGGGGCTAATGAGCCAGTAAGGACGTATTTGATTGATATGACGTCAATGGCACGGACATTGAACCCAAGGACACATGTCTTGGATACAATTGGCGGGGCTTCAGCCGATTTTCCACGTGGGCCTGGCGGGACGATGCTACAGCACGGTGGAGGAGTTGTGGTTGGTGTTGGTGGCCTTGGAGGAGGCGTACTTGTTGGGCCAGCCGACTGTGGTCGCACCGGCTCTGGCGTCGCAAGAAGCAATAGAAAAGAAGGAGAAACCAGTGACAGGGGCCACAGGATTGGCACAGGGTTTTAAGTGCTATGCTTGCGGAGAGGCCAGTCACATAAAGCGGTTTTGTTCTAAGCGATTGGGGCGGGATACAGTGGCAGAACTACGAGATAGTAAGGAGAAGTGTACATGGTGGCCACAGCTTACTCAGGAATGGGAATCAGATGTTCGCCGGGAACAAAGTATCCAGCCCAGTAATTCAAGTACAAGTGGGCTCTAGTACAGTTTTCATGATGGTGGATAGTGGATCAGTGGTGTCAGTCCTATCAAAAGGATTCTTAAAGATGCTTGGCCTATCAGCGGAAGCTGATGGAAAATGTAAACGATTGTATGATGTATCCGGTCGAGTGGTGGACAGTATGGGATAATGTGACGTTACGATCACAGTATTGGGTCGAACAGTGTTGCACCGATTTCGTGTATTGTGGAAGCCAGAAGGAGTGGTCTTGTTGGGCTGGGACTTTTGTTGCTGTACGGGATTGCTGGCTCTGCCCTTGATGGAGATGTTTTGTTTCCAGGATAAGCCTTCGGAGCTGTCCTTTTGTCAAGGAGATAATCCAATATGGGCCCAGTAGGGGACAATGTAGGGAGAAGGAAGTGACCCGGGACAAGATAGGAAAGGAACAATCGGAACAAATAAGTGCGGTGGCGGACCAGGAGGAGCAGGAGTCGGTAGAGCAGAGGCAGTCCCATTGGGAGGACTGCCCATTCGACTGTTGTAGGCGGTCACATTGTTGCCATGTTTATCTTCATTGGTGATGTGTGAAATCCCGGAACAAGCAAGAAAGGGTGATATGCTGTTGATAGAGGCACTCCTATTAGAGGGAATGTCCGCATTCACGGCGCGAGGAGTGATGTGTATTGATGATAATCGTTGCTGTTTATTCCAAATTGGTAATTTGACAGCAGATGCATTGAATCTAGATGTGGGGACTAGTGTCATCGGTGTCAGCGTTGGAGGAACCTGAGGTGATGCCATTTAATTCTGCAGGGCGTAATAAGGAACAGGGAGAAGGTTAATGTGAGGAGGATGAGTTGGATTCTGCCCTACAGATGAGGCCTACTTTAACAAAGGTTCAGCATAGGGCCTTGAGCCGGTTGTTGTTGGGTTTTAGGGGAACTTTTGCACTAACAGTTTAGGAGTTAGGGTTAAGCACCTTGCCACCCCATATGAATAATACAGGCAATCATGCGCCGGTGTATGTTCACCCACCGCTCTTAGGCTAAAGATAGGGAAATTGTAAAGAGGGAGTTGTACGAAATGAAACAACAGGGGGTTTATAACGCCCAGTAAGAGTCAGTATTCGAGCCCATTGGTGTTAGTTAAAAAGGATGGGTCGGTGCGGTTTTGCGTAGATTGTTGGAAGTTAAACGCATATACGGTGGTAGATAGTTACCCATTCCCCCGCAATGATGATGCGCTGGATGCCATGAAAGGGTCGTCCTGGTTCGCCACCTTGGACATGATTTCCGGTTATTGACAGGTGCCTATGGGAAAGCCGGCTTTTTCATGTTCCGAGGGGCATATCGAGTTTACTCGTATGTCCTTTGGATTGTGCAATGCTCCAGCAACAATGCAGCAGGGTTTGGACCAAATTTTTTTGCACTTGAAATGGAATGCGTGTCTGATCTATTTAGATGATATTATTGTGGTTGCACCAGACTTTGACCTGTTTTTGGAGAAGCTGTAAAAAGTTTTTCAAATTGTTGTCATATCATGGTATCAAATTAAAACCGTCAAAGTGTTTCTTTGGTTTTGAACGTGTAAGTATTTGGGCTATGTGGTTAGTGCACAGGGAATTGCTACTGACCCGGAAAAGATAGTGGCATTGCAGAATTTCTCCAGGCCCGGGAATCGGAAGGGAGTAAAGAGTTTCTTGGGTCTGTGCGGTTATTATAGAAGGTTTATCAAGGGCTTTGCGAGTATAGCGAGGCCGTTGATTAACCTAACCAGGAAATCTATACCATTTGGGTTGACGGGGTTATGTGAAGAGGCCTTTAATGAACTGAAGCGGACATTATGCACTGCACCGGTATTGGCAATGTTTGACCCTACGGCGCTCTTGAGTTTGCATACGGATGCATCACGGATTGGGCTTGAGGCGATTTTATATCAGGGTATTAAGCTGGACCAAAGAGATCTGGTATATGCAAGAAGGGCATTGTTGCCGGCAGAGATGTGGTATACGGTAATGGAGTTGGAAGAGCTAGCAATAGTGTGGGCAGCTGAAAAATTCCGACACTATTTGTGTATGAATAAGGTCACTATAGTGACTGACCACCATGCATTGTGCTACTTGAGATCGCTAAAGAACCCCTCTAATAGGTTGGGTAGATGGGCGGCAAAGATGGAGAAATTTACTTATGAAGTGGTCTAAAAGAAGGGCAGACTCCACGTGGATGTGGATTGTCTGAGCCGTTATCCGATAATGGATCAACAAGTTAGCCCAGGGGTCGAGGACAATGCAAATATTTATCTGGTACAGGATCAGAAAGACATGGCCAGGTAACAAATGTTGGACCCCTTGTTGGGTGTGTTGAGGGATAAGGCGGGGGGCCGAGCGGTGGCCTCTAAGGGATACCTTATGTTGGGAAACACCTTATATTTTTTTAATCCTTTGGAACCCCCTAGGTTGTTGTTGGTGGTGCCCGAGCAGCTGAGAGAAGGGGTTATGATCATCCCTTGGTGGGTCATTTTGGGATATCTAAAACGCTGTCATTGATTTTGCGTGCGTATTATTGGCCCCAGATGAAGGTAACAGTGGCAAAATTTGTATCATCATGTCTGCAATGTCAGATGAACAAAATCACCAGTGCCAGTGTTACCCCAGGGATTGTTGTAGCCGATCGCTGATGGGTAACCAGCAGAGAAATGGGGTTTGGATTTTCCAGGGCTATTTCCCCCGTCGTTAGAAAGGTGTGCGTTTAAACAAGCTAATGCAATAGCGATTGAAAGGTTTTCCTTGGGTTTATTTGATAGATTTGGGGTCCCAAAACAGTTGATCTCGGATAGCGGTACGCTTCAGTTGAGTTGTAGGGCTCAGATATTTTTTGTAGAATACGGTAATAAACACAGAGCATCAACGCCGTACCATCAGCAGGCAGATGGATTAACGGAAAGAATGATACACACCCTTCTTACAACAGTGTGAGTAACAGTGCCCGGGGGTAAATGTAAGGGGAAATGGATAGTTGTGTTGATGAGAGCAGTGGCAGGCCTATAATTTTGCAGCATAGACATCGTTGCAGGCATCGCCGTTCAAATTGATGCATGGATTTCTGCCAAGATTATCAGTGCATAATTGTGTGGGTCAGCCGCCTTTGGTGGGGCCGGTAAGGCCCTTGTGAGAGTGTAGAGAAAAAGCAGTGTAGGTACTAGTGCGGGTTTAAATAAACAAAAAGTTATGTTTGATAAAGTTCATAGGGCAGTTCAATTTATGGTAGGGGATTGGGTTCTGGTTAGGGATTTGGCCCCAGCCTGTTTGGGCCAGGGGAAGTTTAAATCACCCTATCATGGCCCATATCAAATTTTGGAACAAATATCTGAGGTAAATTATGCCTTTAGGGATAATAGGAAGGGGACGCCTTCCATTTCAATTGTGCATGTGGACAATGTGAAAAAGTTCTGCCCCAGAAATAAAAATCGCGTTTTGGCAATAAGGCATGTGGGATTTGATATAATGCACAATAATTGGCCTCAGCTGGTCAGATGTGTAAATTCTACTGCATTCTGGGCAGAAAAAAGTGACCTCCCCAGGCTCTGTAGAAAAAAGAGAACGCTATTGTTTTGTTTTTCTCCTTCGGCATCACCTCGGGTAAGTCCAGGAAAATTAAATAAATTGTGAAAAGTTAAATTTTTGTATGCAGTTTTTTGCAAAACAGGAGTTATGATATGGAACCGTTGATTGCTGATCATGCATGTGATTTTGTTTTTTGAATTTAGTTCATTGAAACAGAAAAAGGGAGAAAAAAATGGCACAGCAAAACAATGGCCTGACCGTGATGGTTACCGTTACTGACGGGACCCGTCAACAGTCAATAACAACATCAATGACGGGTGCGGCATTGGAATTTCCGCTCGAATTGGGAGCCTTTGTGGCCGTGGATGACAATGAGTGGGGTTCGTGACTACCGCCGCGGGGCGGCCGACCGTTTAGACGGCCATGGGGCCGGAGGCCGTCAAGGCAGCCGATTTTCCACGCAGCGGCGGGAAGGCATAATTACGTGAACCCACTGCCAGCGGAGGACTGGGATGCAGAATTGGCAGAAGAGTTTGGAAATCAACCCGGGCCATTTTGCGAAACAGGACATCGGCCGTTCAGGTGTTCGGATTGTCGAAGTCCCAGCCGAGATGGAGAGCTTGTCAGGCGATTTCACGTTCCCAGAGGGCGAACGAACGATGCCGATACGGGCCCTTAATTCGTCAGTGGATCGCCGTCGTCGTCGGGAATGCGCCCGCCTGCAAAGACTGGCCGAGGAACAGATGGAAAACCGGGGTGCAGTAGTGGTGCGGGCCTGGCCAGTGGATGATTAATTTTAGGATTTGATATTTGGTTATTTTATTTTTTTTATTTTTTTGAGAAATTTTATTTTGTGAAGTGTTTGAAATTTTTGTTGGTTTTATGATTGTTTTTTTTATTATATATTGATTACCTGCCCCCAGGAGTGGTCAGATGTTAGAAGGGGGTGTGACATTCCAAGGTAGGGATAAAGGTCATTGGTGGGCCCAGCCAGTATGCGTAATATGTTGTCACAGAATGTCAGTTATGTTAGCCTTCTCTGTTGCCCTGGGCTGACCCGCATTCCAAGAGAGGTTTGCTAGGAAGCTCGAGTCGACAGAGAGGGCAGTCGAGATTGGGAGGTGAACCCAGACAGGTTTTTTGGGGCAAGCAAGTTGCTGCCCGCGTTCTTGAGTTAATGTCTTTAGTTAAGTTAAATAAAGTTATAATTTTTCTTGAAGTACGTGCCCGGCTACGGTTATTTGGATAACTCAATCTTTTGGACTTAACAGTGCTTTGCAGCCAAAAAGGATCCTCATATCGTTATATCTATCATCAGTGCATTACTTTCAATGTAATATGCTTAAAAGAGGTTGTTTTGAATTAAGCATGTTTGATGAAAACATTAACAAATTATATGTAGAACATATTACATATACATGACACTGAGTATGAAATCATGTGTCATATGAAATGAGTGAAAGTTAAACCTAGTATTGGGTCATCACTTTGAGTAGGTTCTCTATCTGGAAAAGGAGATAGGCATTTAGTGTTAGAACATGGTTACAAAGTTCAGATATGTTGAATAGTGAAGTATCGATGTATTAAGTAATTCCTGATGTTTGTTCAGTTATTTTAGTTGCCTCTGGCCGTTTGGTTGTTGGTGATCCAGGCAATGTTTCTTGGGCACTAGAAGGTCCAGGCAAGGAGTCATGGGCTGTATAAGGTCCAGGCTGAACACTGAGTTGTTGCTGTTCTTCAACTGAATAAATTGTATTAGAATGATTAATGTTATGATAGAAAACAATTGATTAGTAAAGATGCGTAATGCTGACAAATATTACATGAATTGATAATACCTTCTGTTGCCTCAGCTGCTTTAGACAGCGGTACTACAAGGAGCTCATCCAGGTCATCTTCTTCTATATCCAAATTGTTGTCAATGTTGGGGCTTGGCCCTTCACACATGCTAAACACTTTGATAGCAATTTGGATTTAGAAGAGGAAGACGACCTGGATGAGTTCCTTGCAGTAGTCTATAGCAGCTGAAGTGACAGAAGTTATTAATTCTTGAAATATTTTGCAGCATTATGCATCTTTACTAATACATTTTTCTCTATCATATAATTAATCATTATATCACAATTTGTTCAGTTGAAGAACAGCAGCAACTCACTGTTTAGCCTGGACCTTCCACAACCCTTGACCCTTTGCCTGGACCTTCTAGTGCCCAAAAAAAATTGCCTGGGCCATCAACAACAAAATGGAGATGACTAAGTTAACTGCACACATGACATCAGGCATTTCTTTATACATCGATACCTCACTTTTCAGCTTATCTGAAGTTTTTAACCATGTTCTACCACTAAATGCCTACTTTATTTTCTAGATGGAGAACCTACTTAAAGTAATTATCTAATCCTGGGCTCAACTTTCACCCATTTTATGACACATGTACATTACTACATACAGATTTCATATTCAGCTTTATATACAGTGTCATGTATGTAAAATGTTGTACATACACTTTGTTAATGTTTTCATCTAACATGCTTCATTCAAAACAACCTCTTTTTAAGCATAATACTTTGAAAGTATAGCACTGATGATAGATAGACAGGTGGCAAAGGCCGTTTTGGCTGTAGGGTGCAGAATGCATGTTAGAGACTTCTTTTGTAGGAAATTTAATGTACTTTAACATGGTATAACGGTAATTATTGATAACATGTATATTTTTTGAGTTGTATGGGATGGGAATGGACATTTTCGCAGTAGGGCGAAATTTTTTTGTTTTTCAGCGCACTCTAGCGTAAAAACTGCTCGTTAAAAAATAAAATCCTTAGTCAATGTTTAGCTATATACTCTAACTATGCAGGGTGGAAGAATGGCTTATATTTGGAAAAAATCATAATTAATGTTAGAATTCACAAATTAAATACATCTAATTTGTTTTTCTAGTTAGATTGACATATTTGGGCAATTATCAAATCATAATCAACATCTTGTCCTTAACATTAATTGTCGTACAGCTTATATAATATAACGGACAATTGGCAAATGCACCAGACTAAAATGTTGGCCAAACATTTAATGTCAACATAAAACCAATGATTGGCAATTGCATAAGGCAAAAACATTGGCCAAATGTTTAATGCCAACATAAAGCCTATCATTGGCAACTCCACTAATTTCCAACATTGAGCTAATGTTGGCAGCCAACTTTTAATGATTCACCAATAATGCCAACTAAAATCCAATGGTTGGACCAACAATGTGTGTTACCTGGAAAGAGTCAAACTGAAAAGAAGTGCGAAAATTTTGCATTTTTCGCCTTGAAGCCAGCCTCTTACAAGGCAGCAAACCAGAGATTCGGATTCAGCACTCCAAAAACATATAGAACCGTTGAGAACAAACTTTCGCAATTGTGTTATGAAAACTTCAATTTTGAACATTGATTGACCGGGCTATTTTGTGCGCAAGCGGACATAAGGAGCTGCATGTCAGACTGTGAGGGAGAGAGCACTGTCGCTCCTGCTGTGCCTATCCGGCATGCTGACGAGCAGCACCCCACTAAATGTAGGTATGAGCCACCACTGGTATAGTCCTTGGTAGAAACACTACGACTACCCCGGTAACACACATCGTTGGCCCAATCATTAAATTTTAGTTGGCGACATTGGCAAACTGTTGGAAGTTGGCGGCCAACATTGGCTAAACATTGGAAAATGGTGCAGTTGCCAATCATAGGTTTTATGTTGGCATTTAACGTTGGACAAACATTGTTAAATGGTACAGTTGGCAATAAACGGTATTTATGTATATGTGGACGTATTGCCAATGTTTTCACAACATTAGCCCAATAAGTCATTTAACCATTGTCCAGCGAGACGTATTGTCCAAATGTATTTACGTTGGCAAAGAAATGATTTCGCAACATTGGCCCAACAAGTTTTGGTTACTGGGGTAGCCAATATCAAGCTTCGGCTTGTTTTATAGAATGGGTTTTTCAGTGCGTACACTGTTTTTGTAGGTTAACCTGTTTGTCGGAAATTGTTATTCAAAACACTTTTCAACAAACACATTTGAGAATTTATGTTTATATGTTTTATGTTTCGTTGTTTCTTTTGGTGTCCTGGTGAAAGAAACAATTAGATTTAAAAAAACTGAACCATTCATCCAATTATTATTTCGAAGGGTGTTTGAAAATTGAACCATTTAATATTGCAACTGTTGAAACTCTCCAATTGTTGTAATCCAATGGTCCTACTGCTGAAGGGTCCCATTAATTACGTTAAAAAAACGTCACT
>JAQGAE010003956.1:0-13591 GCA_034696685.1 Julus scandinavius
AGTGCGCATGCTCAGACCCTAACTTTTCGGTTAGCTGCTCGGTTTCGGTCGGTTTCGGTCAAGTGGGAATCAGGCATAAATCTCTCTATTAACAATAGAACCACCTCCTCTCAAGGGGTCTTTAATCTGCAACAATCTACACTGGAACCGAGGTTTTAACTCTCACCCAAAAAGTCTCCACTTAGGGAATTTCTCCTATCCGTAAAAAAGCCCACTGACCTCAACCGGGGAGCGATACCTCAGGATCGAGAAACAAGCGCGTACCGGATACACCGTTCTGAAGCCATACTATTATTTTTCAAATTGGATTTTAAAATAGTATATTTTGATAGAGCAAGAGGAGCAAAGGATAAAATCATAGAAGATCAATATAAACGTTATAAGGAATCTAAATATTGATTAAATTTAAAATGCTGACATTGGTTTAATCAAATGTTTACAGTAATAATTGACAGTTTATTCACAAAACACTGAAAATGTTTTTTTTTTGTTTTTTTAACTTGATAGAATATTATTATTCTAACTGCTTGACGAATAACTAAAGACATTTTAAAAATGTAATTAAAAACTTTTATGAATTCGAGGTTGCATAAAATTACTTCATTAACGTGAATACAATTTTATTATAAGGTCATTTTGAACGCTTTGCACCAATATTGGTGCAAAGCTTTTGCTCAACTTCATGTGTTACTTTCTAAACTGCATTTGTGAAATGCCCGTGCTTTAGCTCCAGGCTGCACTCTTGAAAACGCCTCCCCTGAGAATGCTTTAGTCTGCTTCACTTAGGCAGCTTAGGTCCCAGAATCCATCTTATAAATAATTCCCTTCCTTCATAATAACTGGCCGCTTTCTTATTTCTTAGGGCTGCTATCCAAAAAAAGAATCCAATCTCAATCTGTCTTGATTTCTTGTTTTAAATCTTCAATCTATATTTCTAGACTACATGATTTTTAAATTTAATCTGCAATAAGTATTCGTAATCCGGTTTTGTTATGGTAAATTTTGATCATATTTGACATTTTCTTCCCTGCTGTTGATGAAATTAGCACCATTTTTTCCTGCCAATTTCTTATTCAAATTCTATTTATTCTTATACTTATCATCCCTTCAAGCACTAATTCGTTCATGATAAGCGTATGTTTGACGAGGTACAGCATAATGTTTCAAAACGATTATTGAAATGGTAAAATAAACCAAAATAGAATTATTGTTACTACATTGAAACTGCATAATGCAACATCACTCATTTTTTTACATAACAAATACAAAAATCTAGGATTACAACTTTTACATATGTTACTGGAAGTTGAGAAAATGAAAATTTGTGTTAATTGGTGATATCTGTAATTTTTCAATCACCTACCGACATATTTTAATGCAATGTTCGTATTAATACCACATTTACAAAATAAAGTAATATCATATTTATCAAAATGTTACATTTCAAGCTGCTCTTCAGCTAACCTGACCAGGTAAATCCTAAAATTTCCACTTCGAACTTTATTTTAGAAAAAAATAATTTCGGTTTCTCGTAGAAATCCCTAATTATAGCTAGAAAATCCTCGAATGGTCCAATTTAGGCATGGATTCAAGCTTTCAGGCCGATGGCATCCCAGGTCCAAGCAATCAATCTCCACCAAATATTGCAAGAGTGCTGCTGTATTTAGTGAGAAATATCGTGCTAAATGCTTCCATCGAGGTGTCAGACCTTTTAAATTTTTTTTCTCTCAGATTATAGACAATCCGTTAAGGTGTTAGCATTCCTCGCTGAAGCGTTGACACAGCTTAAACCGAATCCTGATGTCTTAGTACCAGCATTTATTTAATCTTCCTCGATAGATTGCCAATGCCTCTCTACCACTTTCAACATACTCTTTCATTTTTTTTGTATTCCGGGCCAAACCAGCCTATTGATGAAAGCCCTGACTAAAAGACAAAAAAAAGCCAGCTAACCGTCTGTAATTTCTGCTTGACTTCCCAATAGCAAATATCCCTACCAGCATTGCGCTTCAATGCTTCAATTAAAACAATGGTCAAGACCCGGACGATTCCATAATATAGGCTTGCACCTGTCAAGTAGCAAGGTCTTAAACTGATCGCATTGTAAGCAACTCTAAACACAGTACAGAATTCCTGATCAGTCTCCAGGAAATACAGCCTAGTTTGCACAAGTATGCAAACAGTTTTAAAAAACGTTGATGCGATTCCAAATTTTGATATACTTGGTAACTCGAAATCAAAATTAAGAATATCATCGTTGGTGAAACTTTTGCATAGCTAGACTGTATGATCTTTAGTGAGCAGAAAATCTATCACAAGTAAGGATGACAGGACAACAAATTATGTATGTAGGAAATCCAAAGTCAACAAAATTTGCAAAAAGTTTCTTTGACGAAATTATGTTTTGAAACTATCTTCTCCAACTAGAACTGTTTCTGTAGAACTGTCTACATGTTATTAGTTGACGATTTATTTTATTTTTAATAAAAATAATTCATTGTTTTCAATACCATTCAGAGATGGATTTTCCAATATGTTGAATTATTTGCATGATTAAAGAAATATGGAATTGTTTTGGTTAAAGAAACTGGACATATTTTGGCTAAAGGAAATGTGGAATTATTTTAGTAGTTTGGTGTTCATGTGGCATATGGATTGCACCTTATACCCTGGACACACTATGTACTTAAACTAGTTTAGCCCTAATTTGGATTATCTTTCTAGAAGCTGGTTATCTTTGTGTGGTGTGGACACACTGCATTTGTATATAATCTCGTTTAGTGCATTACATCATGGTATTGCAGTTCCCATATTAAATCTAGTTCACCCTGCTAAACTTGTTTCTAAAACTCGGTTACACTAACGGAGTTCTAACTGAGGAATAAACTAGTTTAGCCTAACCAAGGATGGACACACTACCTAAGGTAATGTAGTTTAGCAGACTTAAACTAGTTTAAGTACATAGTGTGTCCAGGGTATTATGCATGTTATCAACAATTTAAGTCTTTAAGTACCACAAACATTTTGGAAGTTAGTTAACAATTAATGCCTTATGCATCTTATAAACAATCCAAATCTGAAGTACCAAAAACATTCTGGAAGTTAAAAATTAGTTAAAAATCGATTTTAAAGTTTTGGGAACTCGAAATATTTGTAAGATTTATCATGACACAAATCTCACGTAGTATAATTATAGCTTCATATAGCAGGAAAAGAAATATCAGGATGAGTATGCTCTAATTTACATCCATAGTGACAGAAATCAGATGTTCCCATAAAATTCTGAATATTCCGTCAGACACGAATATGGTCAAGACATATGATTACAGCGTCTTCCATAGATAACATTAACGAAGATTTCGATTTTCCCCGAATTTAGTGGAAGCCATTTGCCAGTAACTTACCAGGGGTGCTATACATACCATCCTGGCACGACTGCAAAACGCTTCAACAAATCAATTTATAAGTTGGTGCAACGTATCTTTCCACGCCTGGATAACACAGTGAAATGTTTATTGGAAACGCCATCTCACAGCAGAATCCCACTGCACATCTAAGCCTGTTTATAGGCACAGAGTACATGTTTATGGCATCGAGGCTTGCATTCTTCCCCAGAACGTATACACGCTCCGAAAATGTGGGCAATAAATTATGCATCATCCTGTTCGAGGTTTAGATTAGGTATCCATATATTAGGCAACACGGGGCTGCTGCAGAAGCACTTTCTTAAAAACGTTCAAGCCGGGTGGTTTTTTTTTTTTTTTTTTTACTTTCGTCTTAATAAAATGCATTTGTCTTATCATGCCACAAAAACTTGTCTGTCTCTTCATGGAAACACGCGGCTGCAGTTCAGTCTACTTAGGAAGGCAGTAAATTTTTCCATGGATAAATAATCTGATCTATGAAATCAGGGCTCTATTCCGGCTTATCGGCCACCAATTATCCTCTTAATTACTTATTAAGCAGACCTAATGCTTACTTAATGCAATGCATCACTTCCGAGAATAAGGGAGCATACGGACAATGTTGTGGGCACATGCCGGGGGGGAAGAGCCACATTTCTTTCCCTCCCCCCCCCCCCTCATCTATCAATCCAAAGACTACATTCCCCCAAAAATGCTGATTTTTACGTAATTACATTTTCAATAATGACGAAAATAGAAAACAAAAGAGATGTTTTTTAATTTTGTGGGCATTTTTCTTTGTGTTTTAAAATCAAGATTTTAGAGAAATGTAGTCTTTTGATTGGAGATTGGCAAGAGAAATATGGCGTCTTCAAAATACTTATTTGAATATTCTGTTAATTTGATATAAATACAGCTCATAGATCAAAAAGTGTGTTACATTTGGAAAATTATGGTAATTTCAGAATATGCAAAAGTGACGACTTTCACCGAAAATCCTTTATTTTTACTCACATGACCTTAATCACTAGGAGTTTCATAGTGAAAGTGTCACTTTATTACAAATTTGAATTTTCGAAAAATTAGTTTATTTTACTTCAATTTTAAAAAGCAGTATATGTGAATTGCATCTTATCCATACGTTGACATACATAAATACAGCTCATAGATAACAAAGTTTGTTACATTTGGAAAATTATGGTAATTTCAGAATATGTAAAAGTGACGACTTTCACCGAAAATCCTTTATTTTTAGTCACATTACCTTAATCACTAGGACTTTCATAGTGAAAATGTCACTTTAGTACAAATTTGAATTTTCGAAAAATTAGTTTATTTTACTTCAATTTCAAAAACTGTCATACGTGAATTGAATATTGTCCATACATTAACCTTATTTAAAATATTGTTGTTATATCATAGCAATTATAGAATTAGGGAAATCGATATGATAAAACACAATTTTTAAAGAAAACATACTTTTTAAGAGGTCTTTTATAACGTTTTCAAAGTTGGAAAAATTGGCATTACCTGAATAATTGTGATTGATGTGTCGATTCTAAAGGAATACAGTTTACTGCTGCATATCTACATTTCTCAATTTTAGCAAATATTGCGAACAAAAATATTTTGATTTGGTAATGGGGTAGCAAAAGTGGGCACCTGATTTTATCGTCTTTTTATACTAAGTAAAATGCGGGGAGAACGTTGAAACTACTTTCAGCTCGATTTGAGCACGGGAAGACACATTTTATGAAAGTGTACCACAAGAATGCCATAACCTAACCTAACCTAACGTACACCTCCATAAAATGCGGACAAAGTAATAATAAAATTAAAAGTAATGGTATTAAGCGTTTTCACCGCCCTCCATTTAGTATAAAAAGACGTTCAAATCAAGTGCCCACTTTTGCTACCCTACTACCTTTGATTTTATTGATAGTGCTTGAAATTTCATCTGTGTTCACGAAAGTTATACCTGCCCAAAGAAATCAAGGATTGCATCATACATGCAATTTGCAATTGTCCATTAATTAGCAAATATTGCCAGCAAGAATATTTTCATTTTATTGATAGTGCTTGAAATGCCATCTGTGTTTACGAAAGTTATACCTGCCCAAAGAAATCAAGGATTGCATCATACATGCAATTTGCAATTGTCCATTAATTTTCCTGCCATGTTTTCACCATGGTTGTCATCGAGTAACCTGAAAACTAGCTTGCCCTCACTTGACTTTTATTCAGTCCTTCGCAATACAGTCTTAACACAATCTTCTCACAGGTCACAAATGGCAATGACACCGTACATAAATTTTTAAACTCGTGTTACTCATGCCGGTGCATGATTTAGAAACGCCTTAGAATAGAAGGAAGTTATTTAAAATTCATTACACTCGGAACTGTTAAATGCCACGTTTTGTGAAAGTGAAATCCCCTCTATATGTGGCCTACTTCGCACAAGGAGTGGATAAAAATATGAATGTCGGTTGAAAGCAGCCAATACGTCATCGTTAGTTGACGTGCAACGTATAATTAATTAAGACGCCAGGCAAGCTGCCTTGACAGGTGTCGAAACTAAGCTATAATCTCTTATAGGGTGGGGGGGGGGCCTATGCATGCAAAGATCGACTTTTAATTTAGATAAAATAAGTGAGCGCGACAATCGAAGGAAATGCTTTGAGAGTTACTCCGAAATTGTAATTAAAATGTTATTTAAGCCGACGTGATCTATCTTCTTCTTATATTTAATTGGAATTAAGACTCGAGAAAATTTTCAGATCAATTGTTAGGCAGCAATGACATATCTCTCCTACCTCCCCCTGAACATTCGGCAAACAGTGAGAGCACTGCTGTATTGCGTGTTTGCCACATCACAAGGACAGTAAAATAACAAAATATTTACAACGTCCATTTAATTCACGCCCCTAGTGGCAAATTTTCGAATGGGTTGTAAGCACGCTAATCTCATACATTGGTGTAATGTTTTGCATTCGTTTTACAGCACAATAAGTACTTTTTTTTAATTCGCATAGCGTAAAAATAATAAAGGCATAAAATGAGATTAATGAACTAATTTGCACCAGGTGTTTTTTTTACCGATTTTAAGGCATTATGTAACAAATTTGATCATGGATTACTTTAATATTACATATTAATCTTTAGCATCCAGGTTTTGTCAAGCTACAGAAGTTGCTTGTGACATTTAGGACACACTGCCAAAATCGTCCCAAAACGAGGCAATAAATATCTAAAATAAGTCAACAACTGGATCATAGTCAAGAAAATACATCACCTAGGATGTCCATGAATGTTGTGAGGAAAAATGCAAGCACATTTCAAGGTTATCAAGGCTCATTCTGCAACTTTCAAAGCATTCGCCCACGATTAATACTGCAATACTTTTCCAAAAATGTTGAAAAGTTTTAAAACAAATTGTTTTTGTAACTGATTTTTTCGATTAACTGAAGTTTCACTACCTCGTAAGAAAATTCTACCATAAACTAGTACCTAAAACAGATTTAAAAGCATAATTCCTAACTTTACCGAGATGTTAAAAATTCATATCCAGACTATTTAAATTTTCACATACACCACAATCTCTGTATTCATTAATTATTTACGACTGCAATTAAAGTCTAGGCAACATAAACCACGCAGAAGACAAAATACATGTCCATGCCTGTCAAAATACAAGTAACCGCATTTTAAAAAGCATTAGGTAACCCTTCAATGACTGGTAGCACTAAGAAGAAGGCAAAAAATGGAGCAAAATTCTGGCAGGATGTCAACTATGCCAAACTTGGCGAATGTTATACATGAAGGTTAATGTTTGGATTTTCACCTAAACCAATCCCCAAGCAATACCAATTCACATTTTCATTCATGCATCCTCAGATGATGTTCAACGTCGTCTGACGTGCGTCCATCCTTACTGATCCAGATCGTCTGTTCCCATTTCCACTTAACAACCACAAAGAAACTCATACGATGGAATCTGTTTAACTAATTGTTCCAATCGGGGTAAGTTCCTCAACACTGGTGGGGGCTGCCATTGCCAATCATCATTTCCGATTTTCTCCAAGCCCATTCTGGAAGCCTTCCAAAGCCCACTGGCTCTATCCAACGGCATTAGCCACCCACCAAGCGGCAGCCATCTTTTTTCTCGCCAATAAATAAGGGCACAAGAGTCGAACGGTTTGTGTGAAACGCGTTCAGACGAGCGGCTCTGCGGCGCATTCAGACGAGTCAATCAATGATGGAGCGATTAATTCCTGTCAATTGTATCAGGAGGTGTATCAGGCGAGTCATGTCACACTTGATCCAAAAAGTGAAGCTTCATTGAGGCCGTCTCCAGAGTTTTTCCTCTTCTCCTGCTTCCGCCATGGGTCATTTATTTCCCTCTTTCTCTCCGTTTCAGCGTGTTCACTCGCCGCTCCACCTTGCCAGTTCATTTTGCGAGGGGCCTCGGCATTTGCCGCCTTGATATATACGCCCCATAAAATGGATGTGCATCAGAGGAATTCCATATAAAAATGAATTCCTGATCCACGCTAGTTGGTTATAGGCTTTTTATATTGCAGTTGTTAAAAATGGATTTATATGGGTATCGTAAACCGGGTCGTTTCGGCCGGGACACATTTGGAAGGAGAGGGTTGAGGGGAAGTGACACCCTGGCGCCTGACGCCAAAAATTGAAAAATGAAATGGAAACAAATACCGCATAATATTGCAGAGGATAGAGGAGGGAAACCGTTATTCTGCAAAGAAATTATTTGTACTTATCTGTTAAACTATTAGCTCCTGGCATTATGTGAGGTATATAAGTGTATAAACAGAATACATACATATATATATATATATATCTTTTTTAATTGTAATTAATAACAAATTCTAGTCAGTGACATAGCATTCTTCGCACAAGTTCTGAAAACTATTTCGAAATGTAATAAGTAATCTTGCGATATAGACATTTTTAAAACAAATCTTTAACAACGTTTTCTTTCTTAGTACGAATTCCATATTCTTTATTTGTGGAAATTTTAGAATAGTAGGTTAATATGATAATGAAATAAAAAATAGTAGGAGAACTTGTGACAAAATAACTTAACTTCTTATTCCTAAGACCCTAATTTCAGCTAGGTTTAATTTATATACACAACTTCTGTAACTTCAGTTTAACTTTTGCACATTTTTGAAAAAATTCAGCTTTCATTAATTTTTATTTGTTGATTATTCATTGTTTATTGTTTTGGTAAACGTCGCACTAACTTGAGGAAATGGTTAATTTCTGTATTTAGATGCCCATTCAGAAGGAAGGGAAAACAACCAAGGTTAAAAATTCCAAATTGCTCCCATTGCAAATTTTGTATTAAGACAAAATAATTAATACATATTCAACATCTAGCAAAAAACGTACTCCTGAAACATACGTTTGTTATTTCGATATCATTAATGTACTCAAATATTGCAATAACTCCAACACAAACATCCTAGCAAACAAAAATCAAACCCCCTTACGCTCTTAATATATCCAGGTCTATTTTTAAGAATCATGCCTGCTTGTTATTTTAATCAATAAATAATCAACAACACCAAGAAATTATCGATATTATCTTGATTTTGCACAGCACAAAATCCCCTGACATTTCTGGTAGCTTCTGGAATTTTTTAATATACCACATTTCAAGAAATACTGGAAATAAGAAGTTTTTTTGCTATTCCTAATCTCCTTTAGCAAGAAAATTAAAACCTAAAAAAACTAGTACGGTTTTTTGCAACTCAGTGTTTTTGCACCACCAAAATGCTAATCAGTGCAAAACACACTTTATTCACGAATTATTGTTCAAAAATCTAATTATCCAAATAAAAATGTAGTTGGAAAAGTAGCAAACAAAAAGCCGCAGTGGCCCAGAGACACTGAACAAACGTATCTGAATGGCCTAATTCAGATTTATAGGAGTATATAGTCGAATCAAAAACAAAGGTGACGTCATAGTCCGTTGCCATGGAAACGAGCGAAAACTGCGGACAACTAAAGCCCGGCAAAGTTGTTTCAGCTTTTGGCCTAACATCGTAATCGAGTACTAGCAAGGATTATGAATACATGTACTGTGTGGTCAAGAAATTAAGGAGGGTCACGTGTGCATGAATGAACATCATCGTTCCTCCAAATGAAAATGTATTGTTTACTGCAATGTGATGCAAGTACTATGTACTGCATATTATAGGAATGAATTGAATCGAACATATTAAAGAGTAATATCCGCAAATTTTGCAATACGCTTCTATAGTCTTGGAATTCTAGCATAAAATTTTCAAATAATATACAGTAAAGTGTTTCCACTTCACATCGTATAATCATAATTTCAGTTACAAAAAAACTTTTTAATCGCACTGCAATCAGATTGATTGCAAACTGGTTGTGTATAAATAATTTGCAACCATTTGTAGTTGCAGAGTGGTTGAATGTTTAATTTTTCATTAGCAGCTGCTAATGAAAAATTAGACATTCAACTGTTACTGTAACTGTTACTAGTAACAGAAAAAGTAAACAGGAAAAGTAAAAATTCCGATAGTAGTAAAAAAGTTATTTATTTATTTTTTTATTTATTTAGAATTGTTCTTATAAAATGAACACATTCCTTTGATGTAGAAGATATTACGAATTTTTTGTTGTTGTTAAATAATCATGAAAAAAGCAATACAAATCTTCTATCAAAGAATTGTTTTAAATAAGCACTTCTGTGTACTTTGGGCGGTTATAAAACAACAATGCAAGTACATTTCGAGTTTTTCTGTTGAAAACAATGTTCTTTTCTTATCTCTGATAATATCAACTACGTTTAAGACGAACACATTTTGATGGTTCCTTTGAGTTTGTCTTAATAAGATTCGACTTTATATACAGTAGTAAATCGACACGAAACTCCTTAAATATTGAGGAAGGCTAGTCACATATATCTCACCTAATCTTGACTTTGGCATCAACAGCAAGTTTGAGAAACATGTGATTTACATGTAGATTTACGCACGTTATTAAACGTTAAAAGTTATGGATTTCTGAACCACGTTAATATTCAGCTAGAAATACTTTATTGCAAAAAAAAAAAAAAAATGCTGTCGAGACTAGCATTAACAGGATGATCCCTTAGCAAAAGCACAAAAAAAGATATAAAAACTCTGGACAAAAAAAAAAGTACGGAGGCCTTCGAGAAGCACGACCTGACTGTTTGACAGGTTATTAAAAGATTCTAGTTTATCCCGGCGAAGCGCTAGTGAAAAGCCAAAATCTTATCCTCAACAAAGCTTTGAAAATGCATATTTTCAGCGTCACACTCTACGAGCGCAATGCCGGAATGAGGCCAAAAAAAATAAATAAATAAAAAAAAAAAAAAATAGAAAAAGCCAAGTTCTTTAGAAATCCAAAAAAGTGTTGTCAACATTTTTGATAGGCCTCTTCGGCACCTTGAAGCCACATCAATACGCACGACCAACTTAGGGCCCCCAAAAACTACTACTACAACAACAACAAAAAAAGCCAGGCATGAATAAAATAATGATGGCCTATAGAGTGCTGCCTCGAGAAATCACAATAATATCCAACGATCGTCCGACAAACTTTTGCATCATTCACACCACATCGATTTTCTCATGAATTTTTGTGTAAAGCATATTCTGGGGCCAGAGCGCCTTAGCCGGGCAAAAAAACAGTTGCTGTATAGCGCTGAGCCAACAACGCAGAAGTAAGTGGACGAGGCATTCTTGACAGCCGTCGCCAAAACTCGCCAAAAATCACTATGTCTAAAGTTTTACAGGCTAATAGATGGACGGCTTCAACCCGTTCGGCACCAGATATGGTTTCAAATGGATCGATATAACCAATTTAGAGTGGCGCCCTCTGTGGCTGCCGCCATAATTTAATTTTACAAAAATGGAACTAAAATGTTGAAATGCTTACCAAAAATTACATTTAAAGTACAGAAGAAACTTGGTTTACGAACAAATCGGTCTACGAACACCACCTGTTGTTTCGCTTTACGAACGATGCTGCAGTTCACGAACACGCACGCACGGAGCACATGCAATATAATGTCATGTAAATTTAATACGGTTGACATTGATTATTTATTATTTTATAAAGCATTGCTATTTCAATAGCAGCACTTAATTGTTAGAATGAAATATAATTTGTATAAAATAAAACACTCTTCAATTAAATTACTTTAGGACAAGACAATTTTATTTAAGTAATTTTTGGCAAGAATAGTTTGAATGGTGGTCAATCAACTGATCCAAAGGTTATGGACAAATGTAGTTATCTCTTACAAAATTAAGGAGGAATTTTACACTTTTACAAAACTATGAAAAACCATTCTGAATATTCATTCTATGCGAGCTATAAGGTTCAATTTTTGCCTTTATTAGGTTTCTCAAATGTAATTTTTAACCATGGTGCACAAAGTTTCATATTTTGGTCATTGTTAACAAACAACACTAACTAATCCGACGATTTCCTTTCTGTATTAATTCCACACATAAAGGCATAAAAATGAGAAAAATTGATTCGGATCACGAACAGGGTCAAGTTCGTAAACCGAGGTTCCACTGTATTATCATACAAGATAAACCATGTTTAAAGTGCCATATTCAATGGTGTAACCGGCCCAAAGATGGCGCTCTCGAAAAACGTTTTGGCAGACAAAGAACTGCCTTACAAGTCTTTAATCTACATGTTTTTGTCCAGAATAAGCTAAAATGCAAAATATTATTTGGCAGGAAATATTCCCGCTGTGCAGTTCGCGTATTTTGCCTCTCCTGTAGCTAACACGCCAGCAGGGGGCGCGCATATAAACTCGAACATCTGATTCAGGCAAGTAAATTCACCGTCAGTTTCAATTATGATATAAAAGGGTAGAACTATTTTGCACTCTGAATTCCAGCGTACAAGAGCGAAGCAGCACACTGTCACTTTTTTTCTTTGTGCAATATACGGCCAAAACCAAACAAGCCCGTTCCTAATGGATGAAAGTCCTTTCGATATCGATTTTGCAAGGGATAATGGCGCCGGCGTCGAGCTTTCTAACACAAAAAAAAATAATAATTACGACAGGTAAAGTGTACGTTTGCGTTTATTCAAACAGGACCATGAGATGTTCGCTCTAAAGACAAAAAAGCTATTTTTTCCGAACAGATGGTAATACCTAAATGGAAGAGGCTTTGATTGGCACAAAGGGATGCAATAACAATGTTCTATCCTCTTCACAGTGCATTTGTGATTACTATCGATGCACTAAGGGGGCGTTCAAAAATTACGTAACGCTGTTTTCTGCAATTTTTGGGGACCCCACCCCCCCATGTAACGCTACTTTAACGTTCAGAGCTACCCCCCTCCCCCTCCCCCGATCGTTACGTAATATTTCGTTCCTTGGAGTGGCCACTCTTCTATGTCAAGGGGTATGTCAAGGGGGTATGTCAAGGGGGCTCCAAACATTGCCACCTGAGATATGGCTTCTAATAACCCTGGTTGGTCGTCCTCTAAAAGAGGACGGCCACTTTTCTCTTGAATATGGATGCCTTGGTGGTGTAGTAGTGAAGGATTATTTTTTAAACAAGTTTTTATTGTAGATTTGAAATTTTTTTCCCTGGCACGGAAATTTCTAGATCTAATAGCACCCTTCTCAATGCCTTTCAATTTCTTGTTTTTTTCATCAATCTTTGATCTTAAACTTTTGATAACTTTTTTTGGATCTTCCAGACAAGATAAGTTGGCATCTTTAGCCCTTTGTACCGCATCCAACTGTTTAGACAAATCAGCTATTTCGTCACGTAGTTTATTTTGAGAGGGAGTCACGTAATGTATAGTGGGTTTTAATTGTTCAGAATTCCCTGCAAAATGATAAAATTAGCTCGAAACCACTGTTTTGACAACCCTTCCCACTTGAGTTTCACATGCTCTTAATCCTCACCATTGTTATTGACCTCTTCCACATCCTGCTCATGGCCACTTTTTGGATTTACATTTGAAATTTGCTCAGATAAGTCGAGGTCAGGCTCTACTGGAGTTTTCAGAGATGGAGCAGTTGTTTGCTGTAAAGGACAAACAAAATGAGGCATGCCATCACTCAAAAAAATTTCACAAATTCAGAATATCAGCAAATATTGCATTTTCACTTGACGTCCAGTTAAATG
>JAQGAE010003957.1:0-13588 GCA_034696685.1 Julus scandinavius
GGTCAGTATGATGGATCCGATCTGACATTGTATACATAGCCTCTGTAAATTGAGGCCCGATAACTTCATAGTACCCACAAATAATATACCACTCTACAAATAACAAATTAAGAAAACAAAATCTGAAAAAATTAATTGAAGAGTTAATAACCTTGAACCAGATTAAGACCATTTCACGAAGTTCAACATATTTAGTTACACTAGTATTTGTTTACGATTTGACCTCAAGACGAGGCGTGTCCGAAAAGTGAAGCACAATTGGCTAAGATATCTGAAGTTCAAAGATTTGTATTTCGTTATGGCAGAACTCATTTTCAGATTTTCCTTATTTCGATTCCCAATTACTAATTATGTGGGATGGAGTCGAAATCAATTCCTCGAAAGAAAAAACCAGAAATAATATATATAGTGCACAGGATACAGTACAAGGATATCACGTAATTGAAGTCATAAAATTTTAATATTTAAAGGCCATTTCGGATATGTTTTAGCAGTATGTACTCGAGGAACGGGATAAAGCACATTTGAAGTTAAGTTTCAAAATGTTGAAGATATGTTTAAGGATTTCCAGCATAATTTTCGGTATGATATTCATACTGGACATGGTTCAAGCTGAAGAGGCCACGAAGGTGTCTCAAGACCTCCACAACAATGAGAAGGCAATGTCAGACACGATGGTAAGTTAATAAGTGCTACAATTTGTCAGACAAGACAATATTTTCAAAATATTTTTACACAGACTACAATTACTTTATAATTTTTTCAATTATGTCTTTAAATATGTATTATGTAAGTTGAGGTGACTACCGTATTTTACGGACTATAAGACGGACCAAAATTCAGGTGCGTCCTATACTCGCGTCTTATATTACTTGTTTTTTTTTTAAAAATAGCTTAAAAATTAAGGTGCATCTTATAGTCCGTAAAATACGGTACTTGTCGAGAGTCCGATGTTTCTTAGCCCTAGTTCGAGGAATGTAAGAGTACGATGAAGACCGTTGTCTTCTAAGTTCGAACTACGGCGATAAGGCTATTCGGCGATGCACGAGTAAAGTTAGGCCTCGGAGAGTGATCTGATGGGTCTTACAACTGTAAGTAACTTAGATGAACAGCAACAAGAGAAGTTGGCTAGAAGTTTTAAAGTAAAAATTTTCAAAGTTCTTTGTTACATTAAATTCAGTCTTTATTCGGCAGTTTCAGTGACATACAAAGTTACAGTCCAGGAACACATGCTCTGGCTGCCTAAAAGTTCAAGTTAGCTCTCTCTGTCTTTACAATGATTTGGGAGGCCTTATATATGATCCCAGAATCTCACATGACAGGAGGTGACCAATAAGGTCACAAGGGGCTAGAGTGGGTTAATCCCTACTTAGCGTTTCTTAATGGCTCTGGAACCTTATGTGATAGGAGGTGACCAACTAAGTTAAAGGTCACTGAAGGGCCGAGAGTAGGTTAATCCCTACTTAGGGTTTAGACGATATGGTTAGTGAAAATAACCATATGCCTTGAGCATGACTTAGTCTTAAGTTAGGTTATTTGGTTTAAACATGTGGAAATGTTAGTGCTTTGACTAGGCTTAATGGAAGTCCGAGGATGGCACCCTTCAAACTGTATCATTTTTAATTTGAATATAACTAGTTTTGTTTATATGACCGTTGCAGGTGCCCCATGACTAACTCAAAATAAACAATTTTTTATAATGCATATTTCGATGTGTTTTTTAGTCCTACATGGTCCATTTCGGATACTTGGTACCTCCATCATCTCCCAATGCCTCCAACTTTAGCGATTACGAAATTGCTGAAGGAATCAGTCTGATCCAGCAAATTGCTAATCTTCCCAAGACGGGGATCTTGGACGAGGACACCTACAGGTTCATAAAGAGCCCTAGGTGTGGAAACTCCGATTTCAAGCTGGTGGAACATCTGAGGAGGCTGAGGCAAAAACGATTCTCCATACCCAAAGTTGTGGTTCCATGGGACACATTCCCCATAACATGGAGGTAAGACAGGATCTTGTATTTATATGGCAAACCCCCTTTTGTTCAAGAGAGAGGCTCATT
This sequence comes from Julus scandinavius, assembly GCA_034696685.1. Classification (NCBI taxonomy): domain Eukaryota; kingdom Metazoa; phylum Arthropoda; class Diplopoda; order Julida; family Julidae; genus Julus; species Julus scandinavius. The sequence goes on from JAQGAE010003957.1 coordinate 2,063, forward strand.
GTCTCCAATCTTCCAGATTGGTATGGCCATCCCCCAAGCTTAATCTGTCGGAAGTAATTTGGGATCTGGATCGAGCATTTCACTTTTGGAGCGATTCGACCAAAGTCCAGTTCCGGAGGGTGGAAGGAGACCCGGTGTTAAGAGGGGAACCTGAAGTGGACATCGTGATCAGTTTCCTGTCTGGAGAGCACGGGGATGGCTACAAGTTTTATGGAGGCACTCTAGCCCACACCTTTATCCCCTCTGGATCAAATGCCCTTAGTGGGGACATCCACTTGAACGAAGATATCAACTGGATGACTCTCATGAATTCCAAACAGTCTAGTAAGTATCTGGCATCTGACATAAGCCTCACTGCAAGACACGAGCTTCACTACAATACATGAGCTTCACTGCAAGACATGAGCTTCAATGCAAGACATGAGCTTTACTGCAAGACATGAGCTTCAATGCAAAACATGAGCTTTACTGCAAGACATGAGCTTCACTGCAAGACATGAGCTTCACCACAAGACACAAGCTCCACCGCAAGACACGAGCTTCACCGCAAGACATGAGCTTCACCGCAAGGCGTGAGCTTCACCGCAAGGCGTGAGCTTCACCGCAAGGCGTGAGCTTCACCGCAAGGCGTGAGCTTCACCGCAAGTCATGAGCTTCACCGCAAGGCTTGAGGTTCACCGCAAGGCATGAGCTTCACCGCAAGACATGAGCTTCACCGCAAGAAATGAGCTTCACCGCAAAGCATGAGCTTCACCGCAAGGCATAAGCTTCACCGCAAGGCATGAGCTTCACCGCAATAACCATAAATGCTCATCTTTACCAGCTGATATGATATAAAACTCCTCTGATTCTTTACAGAAAATGGAGTAAGCATATTTGCGACTGTGGTTCACGAAATTGGCCACAGTTTAGGTCTGTCCCATTCCTACGATGAGGACTCCATTATGTTTCCCATCGCAAATGAGCCCAGAAGCTACCACCGTCTACCAGAGGATGACCAAAGAGGAATCGAAGCCTTGTACGGTTCTAAAACAGTTGATGGTAATACGAGATATGCATGTAGTTTCTGTAGACTACATTCCTTATCCATGTTAAAGGCCCTTACATTTTATTGCTTTAATTACAGATTCCAGTACAGATGTACCTAGCGCAACCACATCTTTGACATCTGAGTCAACCACATCTAGGGCACCTGAGTCAACCCCACGTACTCCATATTTAGCAGACCTCAAACAATTAATGTTATCAAATTTGCATCGAAACCAACCTATTCCACTACAACCAACTGTCCAGCCTGACAACTGTCCGGATTCTATTGACGTCATTACAGCCATTGGGGACCAACTTTATATTTTCAAGGATGAGGTAAGCTGGACTGAACTTCCAATTTGTTCCACCCTTTCATTATACATATCTCATTTATTTTATCTTTTTAAAGTACATGTGGCGAAAGGTCCCTAACGGCGAGTTAGAAGGTCCTACGCTATCCTCTTCCTACTGGTTAGGATTGCCGCATGACATTAAACACATCGATGCTGCGTATAGACGCAGAGGAACTAGCGACACTGTGTTGTTCACAGGTAAGGAAAGAGTTTGGCGGTTTGGACCTCCAATAGTTGTAGCACAACTAATGCAGTGAGAAGTCCTGTCTCCATGGAAGCCTGCGTGGGAAGAAAGAGACAAAGAGAAAGAAAATAGGATGGCCTTGAGTTCTGTTCACGTGTCTGGGGGCCCAGCCAATGGGAGAAGTCCTCGAAATTGTTGTTTGCTATTGTCTGGGACCCTACCACGAAAAGAGCAGCTGCCATGCACTGCGAGGAACAAATGTCTTAATTTAAGACTCTTACTTGTAGACGAAATCAAGACTTTTTACATGTCTTAAAATAAGACACTTTTAGCGTCTTTTTTAAAATAATTCACTTTTTGTGTCTTATTTGGACATGTAAAAAGTCTTGATTTTTCCACACAAAAAGAATGTGAGACTTATGCGGGACTGCGTGGTGGCGAGGCCGCATAGAATGAGGATCTCAACAAGGGGAACGGACAGAAAGAAAACCCATGAAAATTAACAGAGTCGATTTCATTTATTAGGAAACAAACTTTGGGTGTTCAATAAGCGCAACCTAAGACCTGGCTATCCGAGACCTCTGAGGGCCCTAGGACTTCCTCGCCATCTGACCAAAGTGGACGCAGCGCTATCGAGGAGCGACACTGGAGCAACTTACTTTTTCACCAACAAGTTCTTTTACGAATTTGACAAATCCAGGCAATTGGTGAAATCGAAAATTCCTCACCGGATCAGCAGTGTATGGGATGGAGTCAAATATCCAGTGGATTCTGCTTTTATGTGGAATGGTAAGGACATCTAAAAAATTGGCCCTAACCTTCAATTTCGTGAAATAATATTAGTGTGGTTATAAGAATTTTAAAGAATATAGCTGTTGGGCGGTGGCAAGTATGCCAACAACGCGGTAAGTTAACCATATAAGGATGGGAGATTATTATTGATGTTAGATAACAAAAAGGGTATTAGTTCCACTGATGTCATGGGGTGAAAGTGCTTTAGTTGCTCTGATAAGAGGGTTATCGCAGGTATATAGGAGGTGGTGCCAGTCGCGTGTTCTATTTTCGGGTTTATGTGTGGGTCTTGTTGGGGACATTGTAATTGTCCTCACTGTTTGAGCATCTTCATTTGTCAACAGGGTCAGTGTATTTCTTCCAAGGAGAACATTATTGGAAATTCGATCCTACAACTGCCAGAGTGGCAGATAAAAAAGGAAAACTAACTAGGACCCATTGGCTCGATTGTCCTGAGAGAACTTCTGGAGATGTGGACAATTTCATATAGGAAGACTTCTCAAATAACCAAGATACATGTATTGTGTCTCAACAAGACAATTGACAACTTGTCATCATTTTAAACAATAAACTTTTTTTAAAAAATGAATGACTGCATTTCCTCCATTAGTGACCAGTGAGTGACTCAAGTTGGACAAAATAGACTTCAAAACCCCAGGTGGGGAAAAATTAGATATGGATACTTTGGGTTAGATTTTAGGTTTTTTCAACTCTTGAAAAAGTTTTCAACAATCACGACCCAAAACTGAACTTGTCAAATAGAACCAACTTTTTTCAAGGTGATTTTTCAAGGCATATCCCTAGTAGAAAAACTATATAGTGGACACTTAGGACCTACGTTTCAAGGGTTCTTTTCGAGTTAAATAATAAGAGATTTCAGAATAAAATGATCAAAATTGAATAAACTAGAGTTAGGGTCACTCCCAAATTGGTTATACTCCCAAGCTCTGTTATATTTTGACGACTGTGCTTAAAATTTGTAAAATTCCTTGGATTTTAGGGGGGATCTATCCCCAATAGCCCACATTTCCCCCACTAGCCCACATTTCCCCCAAATACGAGAAAAACCTTAAGTTAAGAAACCCTTAAGTTGAGAAATCCAACATTTTTCCGCTACAATGTCCACTTAGGACTGACCATACTTGAGGATTTTTTTGAAACTAAAATAAATCAACGCGTGCCTTTTGGTTTTTAATTGGGGATTTTTTTTAATTGGTGTTTTTTAAATTGGTTTTGACCCACCTTGCCGACAACCCACTTGAAACCTACTTAAGAAATTCTAAGTGGGCAAAACGATGACTGGTCCAAAGTTATCTTTTCCCTCCCCCAACTGTCCCAAAGTACCAAAGCAGTCCAAAGTATCCACATTTTACAGCATGAAAGATTTTATTTTTAATTGTATTTCCTCCATGTCTGAATTGTTTAATGAATTAGTGACCAGTGAGTGACTCAAGTTGGACAAGGCGTCAAAACAGCGGAAGAGATACTCTACAATGACCTCAAAAATGAATCACCAGTAGGAAAAAAATTGAAATTGAATAATCCACTTCTGTGTTGAGACAATCGCAGGATGGACAGTAGCTGTGTCCACAAGTAAACAGGATTTCTGCATGAATGTGCCACTGTCTCGGTATTATTGACGTCATTATGAATTTTTAAGGAATAGAAGGGTTTATAAAGAAATACAGACTTGTCTTTAGAGGTCCTTGGTATATGAAGAGGCGTTCTCTTTCAATTATATAATCAGATGGCAATTGTTTTCAATCATGCAATCATCTAATTTTCAAGGGACTTAATGGCCATAATGAGTTTAACATTGAAGGAATATTATGAGTGGGACGTATAAGTGTCTCAAAAAATCATGATGCTTATGTCACAACTTTGGAAGAAATATTGTGACATTTTCTCGACACCCGGACGCTTACTCAACGTTCAATTGCAGTATTAAAATATTTTATCAAAAAAGTGGGGGGGAAAATCATCAAAAGTAAATATTGCTCACACCTGGGCACACCTTGGGGCACCTGGCACCGGAAAACAGCATCCTGTTAGAAATTCAGTATGAGCACATTGGTGTAATGGACACACCACAGTTCAAGTGCCGAATCCAGAAAATGCAATTGGGGTGTGCCGGCGAGGGTCCTGGACTTTTGAGGAGGAGATCGAGTCATTTTTATTGAAACAATGTCAAATTATTTTAATTTCATTTTTTACATCAGGATAATCGCACTTTTACCCACAAAAATTCTAACATTTAACTTAGAAAAATCGCACTGTTAACCCACAAATCTCAAACTTTTACCTTAGAAAAATCGCACTTTTACTCCCAAAATATCCCAATTTTACCTTTGAAAAATCGCACTTTTACTCCCAAAATATCCCAATTTTACCTTAGAAAAATCGCACTTTTACCCCAAAAAGATCCCCACTTTGACCTTAGAAAAATGGCACTTTTACCCCAACAAATCCCACTTTTCTCCCAAAAAATCCCACTTTTAACCCCAAAAAATCCAACTTTTACCCCCAAAAAATCCAACTTTTACCTTAGAAAAATCGCACTTTTACCTTAGAAAAATCGCTCTTTTACCTTAGAAAAATCGCTTACCTTAGAAGAATCGTGGGAATTTGGGGGGTAAAACCCCCCCAAAAATCACACTTTTACTCCTAAAAAATCCCAATTTTACCTTAGAAAAATCGCACTTTAACCCCCAAAAGATCCCCACTTTTACCCCAAAAAAATCCCCAATTTTACCTTAGAAAAATGGCACTTTTACCCACAAAAAATCTCACTTTTACCCCCAAAAAATGCCAACTTTTACCCCTCAAAAATCCCACTTTTACCCCTCAAAAATCCCACTTTTACCTTAGAAAAATTGCACTTTTATCCCCAAAAAATCCCACTTTTACCCTAAAAAATCCCCACTTTTACCTTAGAAAAATGGCACTTTTACACCCAAAAAATCCCACTTTTACCGTAGGAAAATCGCACTTTTACCCCCAAAAAATGCCCACTTTTACCTTAGAAAAATCGCACTTTTACCGCCAAAAAATCCCCCCTTTGACCTTAGATAAATCGCACTTTTACCTCCCCCCCCCCAAAATCCAACTTTGACCTTAAAAAATCAGTTTTAATACAAAAGAACCGCATTTCTAGAGCAGAAAAACCACATTTTTAATGCAAAAGTACATAATCCCTAAGGGCCGGTTGCACCAACAAAAGTTAAATAAAAGGTTAGCTAACCTGAGGTTATATAAAACCGCGAGTTAACCTCAGGGTTCGCCTCATTGGTTTTCTTCAAGTTAACCAATGGTCAACTGTTAACTTCCTTTGGTGCAATGCTTTTCCTAGTTAACTCACGGTTAACCTTAGGTTTAGCTTAACCTTTGTTGGTGCAACCGGCCCTTAATATATATTTTCTATAACTAACCCAGAACATGTGCACATAAAATGTCACAATTACTAATTTTGTAAACATTAATAGAAAATTTCAAACCAAAGTTGCGACAATTTTTGCGAAATGATGTCGTAAACGCGTTGCGTGAACTCGCGGCTAGCTGGCGCTGTTGTCGCTCCCCAGCTTCCGCAAGCCCTGGTATTTTGGCCGTCTCCAGACATGGAAGCTCGGCATAACGCTGAGCAAGCGCGACCTATCGAGGCCAGTCAGTGCGGGGGAGCCAGACGCTGACCGCCGTCACTCCGTACACGCTAGCGCCGCGAAAACAGTGCGTTCTTCCCGTCTATTTTAAGCCGGACGCGTGCGGAGGCAAATCGGCGTCAAGTGCGCTCCAAGTGCCCGGGCTCAACCGAGAGGTCGCTGACTCCTGAGAGTGCGGAAAAACACGCGGTGGCAAGCGCGTCTATCCCCGGCACCGAAAAACTTCGCTCTCGGGCTTTTTTGGATTTCAAAACAGTCAATTTGCAAAATTTCGACGATTTTAATTTTGCTATTTTTACTTAAAACACTTACTTTTGGAAACGTTTTAAAATCTACAGTTAGCACAAGTTCTAGTTTTAGAAGTTTTTTTGGAAGGTTTTTAAAATTTAAACCCCAATGGCTTGTGGAACACGCACCACCACTAGGGGACGCGACCGTTCCCGCGTTTCTTTAAATATTTAACATAAATAACGAGTTAAAGACATATATTTTTCCCCAAAAGCCACGCCACAGTAGCTTTTAAAATGCAAAGTGAAATTTGGAGGGGTGCCTCGAAGTTTAGGACACTACCGTGCCAAAACGACGATGCCTTTGGAACAGTGGCCATGAGGAAGAGGCCTTCGAAGGAACACCATCAAAACAGGCAAAACAGGCCGAATCCTCCAGAAAATTGGAATACTAACAGACTTCTGGACGCGCCTTGCCATACACAAAATACCATCAACAGGGTTAGATACGATCGTTCCAAATGCCAGTGTAGAATGTTATCCAAACCCTTCTTGTACTATAGCCTGGTGTTCTGTTTTCTCATCCTGCCGACCATCCATGCTTTTCCTCTGAACAGGAAGTCTGTCTCCAACAACGACATGTCAGGAGCAGTGGTAAGTCTCATCTTATTATCCTTTTTATTTCAGCAATTAGAACGACCCCATCTTTGGAATGATGGGATGAATGGGTGCCTTCAAGACTCGCAACCATTCCTTATTAAATGCCAGCGCCATCTGTGAAGCATTTAGCGCAACAATTGCTTTCTTGTAACGACTTGTGTCCATCACTTAGCTGCTATGGACAGAATGACACATTTGTGCTTATTGACCACATTTAAGGCCCTTAAACTTTAAAAAGTTGCATCTTGTCTAATCTTGCAATTAGCAATATGCAGAGTGGCACACTAGTGCTTATTGGCTACATGTGAGGCACTCATTTTGAAAAGAGTCACAACATCTAATCTCAATGACTTACATGTAATACGCAGAGTGGCACAATGATGCCTATTGGCTACATGTGAGGCACTCATTTTGAAAAGTAACAACATCTAATCTAAATGACTTAATGCAATACGCAGAGTGGCACACTGGTGCCTATTGGCTACATGTGAGGCACTCTTGTTTGAAAAGTCACAACATCTAATTTTAATGACTTACATGTACTACGCAGAGTGGCACACTGATGCGTATTGGCTACTTTTAAGGCACTCTGTTTGAAAAGAGTCACAGAATCTAATCTCAATGACTTACATGTAATACGCAGAGAGGCACACTGGTGCGTATTGGCTACATGTGAGGCACTCATTTTGAAAAGAGTCACAACATTTAATCTAAATGACTTAATGCAATACACAGATTGGCACACTGGTGCGTATTGGCTACACGTTGGCACTCTGTTTGAAAAGAGTCACAACATGCATTATGCAGAGTGGCACACTGGTGCCTATTGGCTAAATGTGAGGCATTCTGTTTGAAAAGTCACAACATCTAATTTAAATGACTTACATGCAATAAGCAGAGTGGTACACTGGTGCCTATTGGCTACATGTGAGGCACTCTGTTTGAAAAGTCACAACATCTAATCTTAATGATTACATGTAATACGCAGAGTGGCACATTGGTGCTTATTGGCTACATGTTTGGATCCCAGCAAAAAATCTACTGCACTTTATTCAAATTAACTAAAAAAAATTTATAACAAATGCAGTTAATTGTATGGCACATTTTTCTTCTGCTGGGGAAATCCCCACGCCCACGTGATCCCGAATGCAGCGCCATCTAGGGGAAAGAACCGAAAACAAGCCTGCATGGATTGTTTACCGAGCAACATATACATAGATTTCTCCTCGGAAGTGGCATGGCTTAGCCCCCATTTTTTCCTCCAGAGCTAAAAATTGATAGGAGCAACACAAAAAAAGGTCAACATTCCCATTAATAACAGCAGCGTTTTCAAAATAAAAGGTTGTCATGGCAACTCGTACAAGTAGACTCTCTTTTCCAGACACGATGTTCCCTAATTTTACCAGCGAGGGAAAAACGACCACTGCAGAAATATTTGCAACAGTACCTACTCTTAGAATTTTGTTAAATAAGCCTTTAGCGCTTGTTTGTCTTGTGACTGTCCAAGAATTTCACCTCTAGCACCGCAATACAAATGCCCCCGTCAGTCTCTATTAATCATTACCTCGGATGAAATCCTAGCTGAAATTCGATTCAACCTGGATGAAATCCTAGCTTAAATCGAATATGAGGGAACAGGGTTTATTAGAATGTTCATTGAATGGCGCCACTGCGGCCGCCCCAATTTTTGGTTTGTAATATGAAATTGGCACATATAATCTCTAAAGTATTTTACTTCTTTCAAACAGGGCCACAAACACGACCAATAAGTTTTCTGTGCCACTCTGCGAATAACATTTCTGGTAATTTAAGTTAAGAGGGATCACAACCATATTCTTTTCAATGGGTCGGACTTGCGAAGATACTCACAGTTGAATGAGGGAGGTTTGGGTGAGGGTGAGAATTGATTGGGGTGGCTTGATGGATCAGCAAGGGCATCATATTGTTGTTTTTCACTTTGAAATGGTAGATTTTTTAAAAATAAACAAACAAGTTTGAAAAATGTCCGCTATTTTGCACACGCTGCATGAGATAGGCAAGTTGTGAGTGCAAAAGTTCAAATAATAATTTAATTTTAAAAAATCTACTAATTTAAAATGAAAAATTACAAGCGAAGCCCCTTGCTGATTTAGTAAGTTATTTTAAACAATGTTTATTTTTATTTTATTTTTTTTTGTTTGACTGTGAGTGTCTTTGCAAATTTTCCAATTGAAAGGGTTAGGGATGTAATCCACCTTAAGTTCTATTAATGGTGAGGGTGCTTCCAAAAATGGAATCCTTGACTAATCGAATGTTTATCCAAACATATGGCTGCCTGGTAATTATCAACATCACCAATTTGTTTTTCTTAAGTAATCTATGTAAACTACTAAAACCATCTTGACTAATTTTCTTAAGGTGAGTCGCACTTTGAATTCACCGGAAGTGCTATAATTAACCAATGCACGTTTGATGATCTGTTAGTTAGTGACTTTGGGATTCCTAAAGTGTTCAGTGACGTCACATTCCATACTACATATGGGATTGGTGCAGAAAACCAACGCCTTAGATTCATTCAACGCATGTTTCAAGAATGTGCCGAAAATGTAGCGGAAACTGTCTACTCAACTCTGGTTCACCCAATGTTGGAATATGGCGCTCCTGTTTGGAACCCTCCTCACAGGATGGTTCATATTCAGGATATAGAGATGGTCCAGCGTAGGACAGCCTGATTTGTTAAGGGCAGTTATCAACATTCCGAGAGTGTGACAGAAATGCTCCACTCCCTATCATATGGCATTTATTTGTTGACTGTAGGGCACTGAGTTGAAAAAGTGTCTGAAACTACAGAAATTCAGGAGTGGGGATGCAATGGTGTAGTATTTGTAGTTGAACAGGGTTCCCCCAGACTTGGAAAACCTGGAATAGTCAGGGAAGTTGGAAAGACCTGGAAAAGTTAGAGAAAAATGTAATATTTAAGAAAAAGTCAAGGGAAAATGTAATGTTTAAGAAAAAGTCAGGGGAAAATGTAATATTTAAGAAAAAGTCAGGGGAAAATGTAATATTTAAGAAAAAGTTAGGGAAAAATGTAATGTTTAAGAAAACGTCAGGGAAAAATGTAATATTTAAGAAAAAGTCAGGGAAAAATGTAATATTTAAGAAAAAGTCAGGGAAAAATGTAATATCTAAGAAAACGCCAGGGAAAAATGTAATATTTAAGAAAAAATCAGGGAAAATGTAATATTTATGAAAAAGTCAGGGGAAATGTAATATTTAAGAAAAAGTCAGGGGAAAATGTAATATTTAAGAAAATGTCAGGGAAAAATGAAATATTTAAGAAAAAGTCAGGGAAATTTAATATAAAAATTGTTGAACTTTTAAATGCTTAAATGGATTTGCTGGACTTTGGAGAACTTATGGACAGAATGAGATAAAAAGCATTTTTGGGATTAAAAATCAGATTATTTTTCTTTAGAAATCCCCTTTTCTGTATAAAAATGCAATTTTTCTCCAGTAAAATTGCATTTTTCATGATTAAAAATCCGATTTTTCTGCTTTTATCTTTGAGCTCTTGCGATATTAAATTTGAGCTGGTCAGGGAAATTTTTTTTAAACCTGGAAAAGTCAGGAAAGTTAAATATTTTCTTTGTGGGGGAACCCTGTTGCAGTGAATGCCACCTTCCTCCAAACAACAAAGTTACAGGAGTATGGATGACCATTGGTTGTTGGACAGACCAGTGTGGTGTAATAGGGTAGCTACAGTAGCGCCTCCTAGCGTGTGCTCCATGTGAAAGGACATGTGCTACACTGTGATTCTGGCGCCACAACGTACGGTTCGAGTGGAGGGCGTCTGGCAGTAGTTGAGGAGTGATCGCCCTCCCTCAGTGCCCACGTGTTTTTCATTCATTAATTTGAACCTCTGTGGAAGGAGTGTAGGCTTGAAACCTAACCGTACACGCCGGCGGCCATCTTGAAACGGGCTTCCACAGCATCTGGTTTTGGAGGGGGTTAAATGTGGAGCAGCAGGAGTGGATGAACCAGAAACACAACACAATCTGCGAATGTCAGAGCCGTTTGTCTCGTCCCCGTATCTCGGGTTTTATGGCCCCGGCGAGTGCCGAACCTTTCAACAGTTTTTGCTCGAACCCCTTGCTCGCAGTCCACCCCTCTTTTTTTTCTCCCTATGGTGTTAACAATCTGGTGAGAAACCAGATTTTTAGGGTCCTTCGTGCACTGACCGCACATGGCACGGGGACTGCCCTTTCCTGTCCCTAACACGAACCTCATGTTGTTTGTTTCACTTTTCCAAAGAATCAAATTTGAAAAAGTGAAAAACTGGTCCCCCTACAAGAGGCCCAACAAGACTAGAAACTCCGGCAACTCCACCATTTGCCCACGACTGGCAACTCCACCACTTGCCCAAGACTGGCAACTCCACCATTTGCCCACGACTGGCCACTCCACCATTTTCCCCCGACTGGCAACTCCACCATTTGCCCAAGACTGGCAACTCCACCATTTCCCCCCGACTGGAAACTCCACCATTTGCCCACGACTGGCAACTCCACAATTTGCCCACGACTGGCAACTCCACCATCTGCCCACGACTGGCAACTCCACCATTTGCCCACGACTGGCAACTCCAC
>JAQGAE010003958.1:0-13584 GCA_034696685.1 Julus scandinavius
AAATAATAATCCATTTTTTTTACCTCAGCTTCGGTACGAGTACGAACCAGCGGCATCGTAGGCATACTGCTGGCCCCCGCCCCGCCCACCTCCTGAATAACCTTGATTATACTCGCCCCGTCCACGGCCACCACCTCTGCCTCCTTGGCCACGATGGTCTCCACCTCTTCCTCCTCCTCCTCCGGACCATCCACCCTGCACTCTTCCACCACCACTCCAGTCGCCTCCACGGCCGCCTCCGCCTCCTCGACCACCACCTCCTCCTCGACCACCTCCAAAAACAATACATTTAAAATAAATTTCAATTCGGCATGTCAAATTTTGGTCCATTTCCAGGTTACAAGTCGCTCACAAATGTAGGCTAGTGTTTAAACGTTTAATTGCACAACTATGAACGTGTAACATACCAGGAGCATCAGTCCTCTTCTGCCAGCTAGGCATTTCTGGTGGTGGTCGTTGTTGCTCGCTCGGTCTCCCACCACGGTCGGGCACCTTACCAATCATCACCTTGTTGACAGAGGAGGAAGTGTTCTTGCGAACGTTGGCATTACTCGTTTTCTCCAAAATTATCAGATCTATAAGATTTAAGTTTATAAAGTGTGCTAAGTGTTAAACATCAAGTTTAGTAGCACAGTAGCAGTAAATTAATTCTACCTTCTCGAGCAGCTAGCAGATCGGCCACAGTGACACTAGGCTCGACAATAAGCTGGCGCCGTTTAGTTCCAAACGCTGCCGAAATTTCGTTTTGTTTACTCTGCAATAGAAAAAAATACCAAGCACATCATTATTAGTTTTTTAGAACTTTATCATATAATTTTTATCAAAATTAATCCAGAAAACAATTCTCATAAACTCACTTTTGCCTTTCCAGACCACTGGAATGACTGAATTGTGACATCTAAACGTTTCAGCAACATTTCCCTACGGAATCTGTATTCCTCTTTCATGTCGGCATAAATACGCAAAAGTAACTCCCATTGCTTTGGACTAAGGACACCAATGAATAAAGGCTTACTAATCACCTGAGGAGGAAGTTGGCTTATATTGTCCTTTAACTAAACATGCATATAAATAAAGTTAACTGTTACAAGGCTGCTTAAAAAAAAATACTTCAACTGTGGCATAAATCAAATTGAACTTACCTTTGTTTCTACCTTTGAGAATACTTGTTCAGCAGTTATGTTAGAAGGGGGTTTAGAAAATCCCAGCGCGATTAACATTGTTTTCAGATCGTTTGCAGTCGAGCTCTCAGTCTGAATAAAAATAAATATCATAAATTATTGCTTTAACAGTGTTTAAACCAAGATTTCATGACAATTGAACAAAATATGAGTAGTCACCAATTCCACGGCCATGCCTTTAGGAACATCTGGTTGCTGATCAGCTAATATTCGAGCAGTTTCCAATTCAGTACCCAAATAAACTATTTAAACATTAACATGTGTTAAATGGATTGGCTATGAAAACCTGATTACAAAACATTATAAAAAACATTAGTTGGACTCTTACCTAAAAGTAGTAGTCTACTGTCTGTGGAATTCAGCCTTTGGCTAATGTTACCTTCCATGAGTGAAATATGAGGACAATCTATGAAACAAAATACTGGAATCTTAGAATAAGCTCATCAAAGTTCTTTAAGCAATTCCCCATAATTATGTAATGTGTTTCTTTCATAACAATGCCCAACCACACACTTTAACTATACTTACTCAATTCTTTGAGAAAACTGCTAACCTCAAGCAAAAATGAACTTGAATCCTCTGCATCTGGAACCAAAAAAAACAAAAAAACACTCACTACTATGATCTCTCGATATGACATGGGTTTGAGGCGGCCGGTATTGTGGACACGCGTTATAAGTTAAACGGCACTATTTTAAATATAGGTTTGCCCGATTAGCTTTCTCTTGCTCCAGTTGTATCTGGAGCTCGAGTAACCGGATGTTAGATCTGCCTGTAGAAGCTCTCGAACCGCGATCATTGTATGGTTCGGCTGCAGCTCTCGGACCTTGATCAGCATAAGGTTCGGCTGCTGAAGCTCTCGGACCTTGACCAGCAAGTTGTTGATCAGCTAGCTGGTATACCTGTTGCAGGAGTAACTGCAGTTCGAGATTTGAGACTACTGGCTCACTGATTTCCGCCGATAGTATGGCGTGACTAGTTGTCCCCTGCGAGGGCGGATGACTGCCAGCATTATTACCGTTGGACTGCGGGTTCATCGTTTGAGCTAGATCAAATGGGGGCATGTGTGCCGGATCAACTTTGGCTATGGACATAGTCAAAAATCCTTCACAGAAGGATGTAGTAACATGGCATAGCAATACAAGTATTCAGCTACTGTACAGCTCTGGAGTTTCAGACTGACTGAGGTTCCTCAACATACTGGGCCCTTATATACCCATGGTGGTCATCCCAAGGGCTGACAAGATATGATCCTCACGGATTAGCATAATCTGTATATTTGGGTGACCAGCATTTTAGCCAATTTCCATTTAATTCATTTTGGCCGCCATTTCCAGATGTCTAATGCTTAACTTCCTCAGGTGTCCTGCCGTACCCCTTATTATAACAAACTGCGGGATAGCAGGGGTCTACTTTACTGTAGTTTACCAGAGTTAAATATTTAAATTGGGGATCTTTCCAAATGTTTTGGCCGTATATTGTAATTTGTCCATAATTAGTTAATAACGTTATAATGAAAAGGCATATAAAGGAGTTGTCATATAGCATGGTATGGGCATAATTGTTTGTGGCTTTTTTAACGTCGGCCTATTTCTTTAAAAACGCGCTAACTGCCAATGCCAGGTGATAAGCCACCATCACATACCTGGGAGTTTAGCCCGCAAAGGAAGGGGGGAGGGCCTAAGAGGGCACTCCCACACCCTCCTAAAGATTTTTGACAGACGTGTAGGGAACAAGGGGCCTCGATTTAAATGCACATCCGCAAAATGGATTATTCACACCAACGTCTTTAGGACGCACTTTAGGATCGAGAGTGAGGCAAGCTTAAACAACTCGACCGCGGATCAAATTCATTTCCATGATCAGAATAATTAACCATCCAAGTTACGAAAAATATATGTTTTGATGTAAGAAATAAGTTAAGTCCACAATTTGTTGAAGACCAGTATGTGCAAATCAATTCAACTTACTCGTTATTGCATTTACACTATCTTCTAATTTGTAGAGGGCTCTTAATTCCTTGCTTAACCATTCTACCACCTGAGTATAAATAATGGACTTTGGTCCTTCCTGGATTGATTGCTTTAATGCTTCCTGTTCCAGCAATGGTCCTGAGTATCTAAAGGGAATAATAAGTCAACTTTAATTCGTAATATTCAAAGTTCACACTGCTAAAGCAAGTCATCGTTATAATTTCAGAATGATATCTTTTTAGAAATATAAATTTGGAAGATAAGCCGAATGGCAACTGGCAAACGATTACAGTAGCAACTAGCAAAATATTCATGCAACAAGCGAGATTGCTTTTTTGTTACACTTGGTAGATCAAAGCCGGTAACTTCACAGCATTTTGTTGCACGTTTTTGCATCATAACAGATTAGAACGAAACTCTTCATTGCTGAAGATAGTTTCCATAGTAACTTCATTACTCAATAACTTACCCTAAGTTATCCAGTATGTCCAAAACATCCTCCTCCATGTTTAATTACGAAGTAAAGCAGCTTTTATCTAACATTCGAAAACGATATCTCAATTATGCAACACCTTGCCTTTGACGGATGTAATACATATAGGATTACGCCTTTTAAATTGAGGGCATATATTAGGCCAATGCACGCTTATGTGCCACCCTGGGTATATCTATGTAGGTTTCAACTGAATGAAATTCCCACAAGGAACGCCACCAGCCATATGAATATGAAATATCTTTTAATAGTCAAATTTTAATTTACATATATTCAAAAATCCAAAACTGGCAACACTAACAATTTAAATCTCACTTTTTTAGACAATCCACAACCACTTTTAAGATGGAAAAGGTGAAATATAAATGTTATTGCAGCGACACACTTTATGGAGGGAAACATCATTTCTGGTTACTTACCTGCAAAGACAAACGAAGGGCAAAATTAGCATCACAAAATTTTGATTGGGAACAATTTTCCCACACACACAAAATTTCATAATCTAACAAACTTAGAATAATTTAGGCCTAATTTTGTTAAATCTATTTTGGGGATATTTTAGTAACCTAGGGGTTAAGCAGGGATTTGGTTGCGTCCCCCCTCTTCAAGCAAACCACCCACATGGTTGTTTGCACAAATATTCTCCTCCTTGTTTAGGTCAGTGAACCAATCCGGTGGCATACAGGTACTATTGACCTGGGGCTTATTGGATACTTCCAGCCCGCTTGCCATTCGATGGACCTGACCTATATAAGGGGGAACACTGCGAAGTTATGCAGATTCTTGCTAATTGAGTTGGCAATCGCTTATGTTGCTATCGTTACGCTACATGCGATCATTCATGTTTTAGTGTATGTCTTGTAATACACTTTTGCTAAACATGAATAAAACCAGGAACTGTTCCGTTGTCTTCATTGGAACTCCTAATCAGGATTCATCTCCTCAGTCGCCTCTCTACATGAATCACAAGGACAGCGACCTTGGTCAAATCCTTGCTACGGATTCCATTGGCAAGTTTCTCACCTTTGTCAAACATGCACTTTGTCTTCATTTAAGAGTCTGGAGACTGAGCATAGGAAGCCTTTTTGCTCGCTCGCTGAGCGACCTAGGTAACTGGAGTCGGTTATCGCTTCCTTCGCCATCAGTGGGAAACGTCGCTGAGCAGTACGTACCGCTCAGCTCCATCATCGCTTGGTCCACGTACTCTAACGAACTCCTAGATGGAGAAAATTAGCTTAAGCTCAAACGAGCCCGGGGGACTCCTTAAAGAATCCCAGGTCCTCTCAACATCGCTTGAGGGCCAAAGGCGATCCGAGCGACTCTTCAGACGCGGGCGAACCCGCCTTGTATGCGAACTCCCCTATCCTCAGCGATAGTGAGGAGGACCACACCGAGGAACCTACCGCTCAACCTAATGCAATTATTAGAAGATTGGATAAACCATTCAAAAATTTTTGTTTCATGATAAATTTAATTGTGAAACACAACCTGTACATTCAGTCAAGGTGATGGAAAAAAAACCATTTCAAAAACTTACCATTGAACGTGGTAGAAGACATGTATACTGACTTGTTGTCGTATGGCAGCTTCAGAAACTTGAAAAATACAGCAATTAAAAACACTATAAATCCATCAATAATTACTGATGATAACATGACTGCTAGGAAGTGTATTGGGATTCTGTACCACAACTTAAAATATGTGGCCCAGCAGTTTGGATGAAAAAATAGAAAAGAAAAGGAAGTTCAACATAAGAAACTGCTAATATTTTGGAATATTTGGGCAGAATGGGCCATAATAGATTATATTTTACATCCCGACTATTACAAGCTGTATTAGTGCAATTACAGCAAAAGGACTCCATACAAATTGTTTAAAAAACAAGTGATAGCAGAGTTGAAATACTTCACTTCGATTTGAAAATGTGCTTGAAACTATCATCGGTGCAAAGTCGGGACTTGTGCTTCAAATCTTGGGATATACCCTTTCAGCATGCTGTATCAAATTTAATTTTGTGAAATACTTTCCCATTGTTTCAAGCTGAAGAATAACTTGTACGCTGACATTTTTGATTAACATAAACAGTATTATTAATTTAAAAAGAATACTATAATGACTAAACTATTTAACAGTTGACACCTTAAGAAAAATTGATATGGGAGTACTTACAAAGCACACTTCAATTCTTTTTCTTCTCCATATCTTGTCTTATTTTTCCCCTGAGCAAATGTGAAAACTTATAAAAAGCAAAGTTTGCCAACCCAATCAATTTAAAAATTTAAGTTTACCACATCACTGCGGTAAACTTAAATTTACTACAAAAAAAATTCTTAACACTAAATAAATATAAAAAATTGATTAGTAGGTACTATTTTGTTCAACTTGAACATAAGATATTTCTAACAGAAAATAAAACAACATTAAACCATGGACAACTCATCTCTTATTTTATCTTAAATTGATACACATTGAATTTACAGTACAGCAAAAGGAAGGAGAAAGAGCATGAGAAAAGCTGTCGATACAATTGAATGATATCTGCATTAAAACAACGAAAAATAATCAAAAATTGCAACCATGATAATTAGAAAGGTAGAATCATACGTGTTATTTTACTGCAAAGCTACTTACACTAACTATTGCTAGAACGATGGCAAACTGCAAAAAATGAGCGAGTTAATCACTGATGGGCCATGGTCCAATGTCAGTTTTCGCACTAAAAGCATAAACTGGATCAGAAATTGGAATGGGGGAGAAAACTGGACTAAAACTCGATTACAAAATGGCGCTGAATGTCTTTGTGTAAATGTGCATCCCAATTCCAAAATGAAGTTGGTCACTCCTTGTTGAAAATTGTTAAAATTGTTAAGAAAATTCATTAGTAATAAAAACATAAAAACCAAAATTCATTTAAAAATTCCTTTACGTAGAAAAGGTCCCAGCTTTACAAAAAAAAGGCATCAATGATCCTTTCTAGAAAATACAGTAAATAATGGATTATCAAAAGAAATTTGGCAGTTAGTACATGATTGGAAGCCATATGTTTTTGGGTGGGCGTTTCAAAAGTGGTAGATTAAAACTTTGAAATAAATTTCTGTGGGCCTTAACTAATTTGTGCAGAACTATTATATACAAATTCATCCATTGGAAGCCATAATTACTAAATAAAAAATATGAATTGGGAAAATTGTTATAGTGGTGCGGAAGTTATTTGAGTCGTGCTAGCAATAATTATTCGTATAAAACGCTAAGTAGAAGGAATTGACAAACGTATCAAAAAGTTCGCCAGCGAATCGAGAATATTGAAATCTACAGAAATTGAGCCGTCATGTTTCGTGGTCAGACATAAGATTAAGGCAGAAACGATTAAAACGTCAAGTTGAGCGCGAGCCATTTCACTTTAATCGACAGTTACTGCAACAATGCAATAGCTGGTGTTTTTAAGTTACTCGGTACCTTGGATTAGTATTCCGTCAAAAAACAAAATGCAAAGCGCTGCATTAAAAAAAAATCGCAAAACTCATTTTGTAAATATAATTGTGAAAAAAATCTCTTGAATTTTGCCAACGAGTATCAAGCTAAACAGTGCTAACGAGCATTGATTAGGAATATTTTTGGCTAGCAAAATTCTATGTAAACTATGCCCACTTTGAACAACAAGTAGTTACTTTCATTATTAAAATTTTAATTAATACAGTTTTCCTCGGTAGCACCATAAAGTTGATGGGGATAAAGGATGGGTGTAAGTGTATAGAAAATCGGGGTTTTATTCAGAAATTGACATAATGGCATTCACGCTAGCTGGTTTACAGCAGAACATTTTTCATCCAACCCACTTAATATAAATTTTGTTCTCGAGGGCTAAAAAACAAGAAATTATAAAGTACAATGCAATTACGTATTAAGCCGAAATGCCATTATGTCACTTGTTATCGCATAGAAGATGAATTTTAATTCAAAGATATCTCAACGATTCTTGAAACCCCGCACGATGCGGGAAAAGAGTTAATTTTATAAAGTTCCTCGCACAAGTTTTCAGAAAAAAAAGTTCTAGAAAACCCAGTTGAGGTAAATTCATTATAATTTCAATCAGTTGTACTATCTCTGCAAAACGTAGGGTTTTGCTTAGGACCAAAATCAGATCAAGGGGAACGAAACATAAAAGAAACAGGCATCAGAGGCCCAATAGAAGAGATTAGTAGTTTTGCATTAGCGCCGCCAAGGGTCAAAGGTTGGGCATGTTAAAAAGGTTAAATGTTACGTTAACAATATATAGACTCAGATGTGACCAGTTGGAGCGACAGGAGGGGCAGGGGATAACAGGGCGCGATTACACAAACCTGCTAAAACAGCAATCGATTTTCGTTTTTTTTTTTTTGTTGCTAACACGTACACGAGTAATGATACGGCTCCTTCTCCATTGTCGATTGCCTCTTCGTGTCAATGTGGCACGTCAAAGTTCGCCACCATTTGCGACTGACTAAACGGTGTCGATACCCACACGATCAGCGGAAACAAACACAGGCAGCGAGAGGTTCGCTCATCGACAATTTCAATTGTTCCACTAGAAAAGTTTTCTTCGAAAATTATACCCACGAGCACACTCCTGAAAAAGTTTTGTTTTCTTGCCTCACTGTCCTACAGCTCCTTCCCGAGGTACCGAAATGTGCAGATTTAAAGATAAGAGTTCATGCCGAAGAAAGACCGCAGTCGTATCCTTGTATCCAAAATGCCCATTGGAGTAGCGCACTGCAGATCAAGTAGTGATTTCGGCAAAGGCTGCTTACTGTTGGAAAGCTAATGAACAATGGTTTGAGATATTCCAAAGCGGTGTTGGGGCCATGAATGCCATGGGCACCATTAAAGTTTCTTGCAACGATTTACAAATTTTTTTTAGGTGAAATTGGACTCCATGCAGTGAACTTTCTGAGTGAATTTAAAAAGATGTGATATGATCAAAAAAAATCGTCGTGTTTTAATTCTCCAAATGCACGATGTAGGTAGGATAGAGCTGCTGTAGAAAAGATTTTGCCTTTCCATGGATTGCCGCCACACAGTGGTGAAAACATCAACTTTCCATGGTGACAAGATGTAAAAAGATACAGGGCCTGTTCCTTCAGATGTAAAGGGTGATATTAACTCGTTTGATAATGGGGTGGCAAAAGCCCTCAACCCACTTTAAAAAAAAAAATCGAATTTATAGCTTCAGGCATGCTTAAAAAATTGGCAGTCTCGCATGGTGTCATCCGGTGAAAACCCAAGGAATATTTGAGCAGCGAATAAGCTGCGAATATAGGTGTTCGATGGGAATGTAACAGGCAGCTATGATTTGTAAAACCCGAAGTCAGAAATTACGTTTGATGAATGAAGGCCCATCGTGGGAAGGAGTAATCTGATTGGTAGAGTAGTTTTGGAGGCAACAAAATCTTCGGTGTGGCTCTAGAGTAATCTGTACGGCAATTACTTCCTTAACTTCATTCTTCGCTTGCATCTCCTTTCACTACGAGTACGTTTACCTCTCCTTGGCCGTCAAGTTGCACAGTAGGCTGAAAGAGAAAAATGCAATTAATCATGTGCCCACTGAAAACAATTTGAACGACATTTTTACAGATATTGGTTCTTGATTATTTAATAAAACTGGAAGCTGCGTGTACTGTTGTTATTAATAATGACATGGCTTAAAAGTAATGATTTTTAATGCAGTAGAACCACCCCAATAATCGGATACAAAATATATGTCTAGCAACTTTAATATAATTTATTTTGGAAATAAAACTGCTTCCACATCATCAGGATGTCCAGTTATCAGAGGCAGGCTTGGTAATCATTAACTCTGATCAAACACGAGAACACTAATTCTTCACATTTTCAAGGACCCCTTGCACGAGTGATTATCCCAATACTTGTCAAAAGAGCCAGCAATTTTTATAGTTTTAAATAAAGTTTTGTTTTTATAAAGAAATATTATAGTGCAGACTGGAAATTCCAGCTAATACTAACATTTAACGCAAATTTCAAGTACAATTCCAGATTTTTTCGAAGTGATAAAAATTCAATAATATTTCAAACATGCACTGTGCGACAATCAGCTTGGATAAAAGCAGACAATGTACGAGCAGTGCCCATCTGCAGTTATATGGGCATGATATGAGAAATAGTTTACAAAGGCACTAGTGCGTGCCAGAAATAACAAAATGGTCACACCCCAAACATTCGCAGCATAATTAAAAAGAGTACTAGTTTATGATGGTGACACATTCATAACATTTTTAAGCTATTGCCATTCAATCAAACAAAGCTTATTTGCATGATATTGAGATAGCCAAAATAATGCGCACTCCCCCCCTTACCCACTTAAAATCGAACATTTATTACCTGATCATTATCAACTTTCCAATCGCCATCAACTTGGAACTTGAAGTAGTGTTCACCCACACTTAAATCCATCGTGGTTGCAAATAAACCGTCCCTAGTTAATGGGGAAAAAAAAAAACGGTTAGTCATATGCACATAACATACACCTCTGCATTTTCCAAAGTACACAACCAGATACCTTTCTAGAAGATCCACTGTTTTTTCCCACTCCGTGAACGAACCCTGTATGGCTACTGTTTTGCCACCATGTGCCCATATCAATTCAATTGGGTAACATCCATTTTTGCCACCAACGATTTCCTTTGTAGCCTAAAAAGAGATAACCAAATCGATCATTAATGACATCGTGCCTCATGTTAACACGCAAGCATTTATTCCTGAAATTAATTGCGGTTAACTCACGATCTCTTCCTTGATGATTGGCTCTCCTGGGTGAGAATCCTCAGGTAATTCTGGTGGAGGAATAACCAACTCTTCGGTTTCTTGGGCCTGCTCCTGAAAAAAAAAAAGTAACACCATAAGCATGGCACAACATAACATACTATTTACCGAAAACCATACATACTTGGACCATTGTCCAGTTTAATTAACAATGTTTAATTCAATGCTCCCTGATGACTTTTGCAAATGTGTGTCAAACACTCAAATGCTTTGAACAATTTCCTACCAGCACCTTTTCATCCAAGAAAAAAAACCCAAACAAACCTTATTATCAACTGGCTCGTGCAATTCCTCTTCCAAGACTGGTGGTGGCACAATCTCTGTCTCCAGGTTGGTTTCTAGGGGCTCTGGTTCCGGTTCGGTCTTGGCTTCCAAAACAACTGGTGGAGGGGAGGGTGGCGGCGATGGGATGACATCTTCACAGACTGGCTTCGCTTCTGGTACTGGCTTCACTTCGACTTCCGCTTCAACCTCGCATGCGGGTGGTGGCGTTGGTGGTGGTGGGAGGCTTTCTTCGACGAGGACTTGTGGCACTGCTGCCTTGATCACTGGTTCCACAGCTGCTTCGACTTTTTCCAGGACTGGTGGAGGAATAGCAGGGGCAGCAGCAACTTCGGGTTCTTTCGATTCCACAACAACTTCGCTAACGAATGGTACAGCTTCGCATTCGACCTTTTCCGTTGGCGCAGGAATGACTTCTACTTTCGCAGGCTCAGGCTCGAGGGTTGTCGTCACCTCTGGTACCTGCACTTTTTCTATCGTCGCCGGCTTTTCCACTGGCACGGCCTCTGCTTCTTTAGCTTTCTCGGGAGCCACAGGCGATTCCGTGGATGAAGATTCTATGACAGAGTCATTAATCCCAGAAGTGTCTGTGGTCGCTTCTGAGAGGATGGAAGCATCCAGAGCTGGTGGCTGAACATCGCTATCTGTTGGTTTCTCTTCAGATTCGGCTTTAACCTGAAAAAAGAAGGACAGATTGTTGCAATCAACCGATATATGCAAATATTTACAAATCAATATGATTTTTCGTTTATTGTTACATGATTAACTATCCTCACGACCTATTGGGCACATCGGTGATCACACTGGTACGTTCTCCAAGTCATGATCACTAACTCCCTACACTTTATTGCGTCATTACACTCCCTTTCCTAATGTTTACATTTGTTACGTCCAATCGTTTCGGCTTGAAACAAAATTCCACACCAGAAGGGCAAACAAGGACTCCTGTATCCAACAACACAATTCACAATCAAACTTAGCAGTAGTAACTTGTACTACAACTGCTTAATCAACAAAAAAAGAAAGAATTCAGTCTCAATACATGCAGAGCGCTTAATTAGGTTCTCATCATCACCTCACAAGTAGTGTCACAAACTCTCCAAGCAAACATTAGCAGATAAAAAAATTGCCATTAAGGTCGTTTACTCGTACGATATTTAAATTTAACAATTCTAGGATTTTCCATTGCAAAACTGGTCAAAGCCATATTCTTCTCCCTTCCAATAATATTTCATCTCCTCTTATCCCCCACCAAGATCTGGCATTAATGGCTTCAGGCGTCGTTAACGGCCTTAATAAGCAGCTATTGTCGTTAAAACTGCTGAATAAACACCATTGTGCGTGGCGTCAACAAACTAATAATGGATGGATGCAATTTCGAGAATACATTATACTTCAAAACATGGATTTCTGAAAATTCTGACTTGTCAATTTGGCGGCTTGGATGTCACATCACCTTCAACAACTCCGATCGATAAAATGCAGACAATTTTCATAGAAAAAAAAAACCATCGGAAACGTGCCGGCTAAAGGCATTTACTGCTGTAATAACGTGCAGATATTTATTTGGTCTAAAAAGGTCTGCTAAAAGTGAAAATACTTCGAGCTTCCATAAATCCCACATCGCGGTAAAGTAAGATCAAAATTCTTATTCCCAGTCCACTGTAAGAAAGATGCACGTACAGCACACTAAAGAATAAAAAGGTGGCAACGCAATTAACTTGTTTCGCATCTGACAGCAAGGCTATAACCGTGATTGTTTTAGTCAATTTCGTATAGCGCACCAAAAATTCATTGCCTCAATCATATTACAAGAAAGCACAACAACAATTCATAGCCTGAACATTATTAATGTTCATTGTGTTTCGGGATACAACCAACTTCACAGCTCAGAAAAACTGCTGCAATCACGCAGTTTCTGTATTGTCAACTGGCACTTTTGTAAATGTTCCGAACGATTTTCTCCAATCTTTGGTTATACTGAGAACCATATTGAAAGGAAAGAAGAAAACGCAAGGCCGCCATTCAACGCAGTACGAAACTAATTAGACCAAACAATGCAAATGAGAAAGAAAATCTAAGCCACCATTGTTTATATAGTATTTTACGTTTACAAAAATGCTATCTCAAATTCCAGCCTTGTGGATAAAACTTTTTTTTTTGCATTACCATAGTTTCAGGAGCAACAACTAAACTGTCCATACAACAAGGTGACAGATCCAGGCCAAATGGGATAAGTAGGCCCCACTCAGCAGAAAATATTCTGCCACATACAATTCCAAATTTTATAGTTAACCCTGGTGAAAAAAACAATAGAAACCATTAGAGATTTCTATTGGTTTCTATTGTTATTTGGACACTATTGGTTTTAATTGTTTTCTATGGTTCCTGTATTGACTGAACAATAGAAAACCATTGAAACCAATAAAACCAATAGAAATTTTGGTACTTTCCGGTTATCTCGACCTCACTTTTCGGTTATGTGGACCTCATTAAATTCATTTTAACCTAACCTTAACCAAACGTAAGAAAGTTAGGTTAGAATTTCGAATAAAAACATTTTGAAGGACATTTTCATTGTTCATTGTTTCATGAGGTCGAGATAACCGGAAAGTACCGAAATTTTCTATTAATACCAATAGAAAACAACGTTCCAAATAACAATTAGCCAGGGCATGAAAATCGTAATTGCAGAATTTCTCAACATTTCTGCACAAAAAAAAATTGCCCCTTTAACTGTAGAAAAATCTCACTAAGGGCTTGTTGCACCAATAAAGGTTAACTTAAACCTAAGGTTAACCGTGAGTTAACTAGGAAAAGCATTGCACCAAAGGAAGTT
>JAQGAE010003959.1:0-13584 GCA_034696685.1 Julus scandinavius
AAAATCTACCATTTCAAAGTGAAAAACGACAATCGAATGCCCTTGCTGATTTATCAAGCTATTTTAAACAATTTTTACTTTTATTTAATCTCTTTTTGTTTGGCTGTGAGTGAATGTAACCTTAAAACTTTGCTAGAAGACTTATATCAACGCAAATAAGATTATAATATAAAAAAGCAACATGTTAATCCCTAAACCCGCACAAGTTTGGATTCATTAAGTCTTCAAACATAAAATCCTATAATCAAAAACTCGAACTTTTAAGGTTTCTCAAACCGAACCATTCATATAGGTTATAAAAAGAAACATCTGTAACATGAGCACTAAGTGAATTAGACGTTATTAGAACACAAAAAACAAAAGTCTGGAAATTGCATCTATAAACATGTTCAAAATTAAAAATTTGCTCCAAATAAAACCACCAGCTTCCTCTGGAACAGATAATAACTTCTACAGAATAGATATATTTTCAAATACAAAAATCGATGAAAAGAAATTGGTATACCTTTGAAATACCAAAAATGTAGCAGATTCTGAGACTGAAAACACATTTTTAAATGAGTTCTACAAGAAACATTTTTAGTTTCAGCGAGCCTGAGTTAACAGGATCAGGTATTGTTAACTAAAGGTTGACTGAACTGAACCTGTGTATTTTTCGAGACCCAACAAATGCCGACTGAAAAATGTTCCACCCCCGCACATGTCAAGCCTATAAGCCAATTAATACAAATGTCAACCGCGGTAGAAAGTGGATACACTGTTTCAAATAACTCTGGTTTCATTTTGCGAAAACCATGCGTGGTGCCACGGTGTAGACGTCATCGATGACGTCATTTCCATTTTGATTCAGAAACCGACATCACGCGATGACATATTCTCACCATTAATAACGACTAGTGTTGCCTTTTCTGCTAATAGAAACAATATTCTATTTGCGCAACCAAACACGTGGTAAATTAGCACTAACTTTAAATGCACAAATATCACTGCATTAGTTAAGCATGGTATAATATGGAAAACTTGGCAAGCCATTCTTAACCAATCTAGTACATTATTCAAATATGGTCCTGGCAAGGCCATTCAATGGTGTACACATAAAGCTATTGGTAATAACATCATAAACCACGTTGCCATTAGGAAATCCAGTAATTGAATTTCATATTCCCAGTAATTATTGATATACATGCGCATGTCCGGAAGAAGTTTTTTGTTCCTACACCATTGTTCTAAGTAAGTGTCAAATATCATTTAAATCGAAGCATATTTCATGAAGTTGTGATTTTTTTAGTGAGTTCTACGTTTTTATGACTCACAGTGCACAGATAAGATAATCTAAGTTGGATAACATTAGCTTGGTGACGTTTGGTCAGAGAAAAATGATTCAATAAGGGCCCAAGTTGCCTAATACCAGAGTATTTCAACAAGGAAATAATGGAGTACCTGGGTAGCTGAATACCCGAGTAATTTGGAAATATAAATTCCTCATGTTAAGAATCATTCCTGTATCACCTATTAGCCAATGTGATGTGCATTTTACGATCCCAAGAAAACCTGAAGCCCTAGTCACACACAACCGAATATCGACAGCTATCATATAAGTTAGGGTCTGAGCATGCGCACTTCAACTCTTATTTTTAGGTTGAACTTAAGGCCCTCCCAATTTCTTAGATATTCCCATAGTCATGAAAACGCTGGACGTAAAAGCGCCATTGTTGTCCTGTAGCAGAGTACAGAAGACAACTCTGTTCTGTGTAGCCTGTACCCTTGTTTTCAGCCTAATCTCTGCTGCCTAGTTGCTGACGTCACCAAGTCAGTTCTCTGATGAGTAGGTTGTGTGTGAATACGGCTTGAGAGTAGAAGTTCTCCGTGACGTCACTTCTTCTAAACTAGTCTCGTTGACTTTTAACATCCAAGACAATGCATGCTCCAAGAGCTTATTGATGCCTGGAATTAGCCTGCATTTATAATGAGGTGAGGCGTAAATTAGGAAATTAATTGGTGCCTGGTGCAGGCCCACCATCATACGAGATGACCTATAAAAAGGAAAGCCTTTGCTTGACTTTAGTGTTCTTGAACGAAATGGATTTTGCTGATGAGCAACATTGCGCTAAGTCAACAAGCAGCGTGCTTCTCTATTTATTGCGCGTTTGCCTCTAATGAAATTCAGATGATTTGTGGTTGGCAAGTTATGAGCAGTTTTTCGAGCCGTTAAGTAATTATCCGAAAGTGTAAGGCTTTCATAAAGCTCAACTGGAAACGTTTCAAATGAGAGTTAAGCATAACCCAAGTGAAAAATCCAATGTTTGAGACACGTTGCCAATACGATTATGAAACATCTTTTTATTATTGGATATCATTGCAATGGGGCCCATTGCTTTACATTGGAATTTCATAATAGTCTCAAGGAAATCTGTATGGGATTCTTCCCATTGAAATCCAATTGATAGTGGGTTCTCATTTCGCATCTCACTGGCAGGTATCATTAATATTCATTAGTCTCATTATCAGTGGCGGCTCGTGTATAGGCACTGTGGAACTGCAGCACCCCCTATCACTTGATATCTTCAATAACATTTAATACGAGTCTTTTTTTCTTTAATTCTTTCTAATTTAATTTATTCTTAATCTATTCTTTAATTTATTTAATTAATTCTTCAGCCATCCGCCAGTTAATGAAAAAAAGATTTAAAAAAAATTGTATTGGACTGCGTGTCACAGCTCCAGTGGCGTTGTGTTTGACTGTTTTGCGCATGCGCACATAGGAAGCTGCACTTCAGGCTGCGAAGGAGAGAGAGCACTGTCGCTCCCACAGTGTGGACTGACGTGCTTCATAGCATTACTCCGCAGTGTTACTCCGCAGCATTCCCACTAATTTTTCTACGAGCCACCACTGCTCATTATTCTTCTCGATAATATAGATCAAATCACCATTTTGGACCCAAATGGTTTAAAAAATCGCATAATTTACCGTGAATGATATTATCCCCCAACTGCTAGTGTAGTTTTAATATACAATAATTGTGAATTATAAAAAAGTTTCATCGATGAAGTTTTAATTTTACATACTTAGCTAAATATATTTTAAAGTTGAGGGATAGTAATATCAAGCATAATTTCCAAATTGCCACAAAAAACTACAGAAATCGCATCTACTATATACGAAAGGGAGCCATTGCCCTGAAAAAACATTTGCTTCAGTAGTCCGCCATCTTTAATCTCAAAACTCTCAAAACACTGATACTGTATTTCACAGTTCCCTACGGAAAATCTCACCCTAATATACCATTAATAGATAAGGTGAATCCATCACTGTAATAAAAGCAAACACTGGATAAAAATGGTTGTTGGGATGACAAGACTCCGCCATCTTGGAGCTCCCACGCTTATTTCTAAAAATGTAAAAGAGATGAAAGTTTTTTGCCTTTCCTCTCTCAAGTACATTTTTCTGCTGAAATAAAAACGTGCTTTGATTTCACGTTTTCAGCGCTACAAATAAGGTCACTGGTGAGCTATAGCAGCTGACTCAGCAGCCATACTTTACGTGCTCAACTGTAATTAGTGGCAAGAATTAAAAGTGATAGGGCACGAAAAAGATATCAAAAGCAGTTAACGCTAACATGGGGAAAAAAAATCCCGACCGATAACTAATGTGTTTTGCCATCAAGCAATAAATAGGTCCAAAGGCATGGACCAAGATACAGAGTTGTCAGGATTGCAATCTTCGGCACCTGCAACCTGATTAATGGTGGACATTAGTTGTCACAAAATTCCACTGTTGCACACATTCGAGGAAAGACGAGCAAGTCCATTTGCGTTGTCCAGCCACCGAATACCGCTTTCGGCAATTAACTATAATGTCCGAGATTGAAATTAACGGACGAGAAAAAAAAATACAACTACACGAAATACTGACATAGATAGCGATGGGGATACGGATGAGTATACCATTGTTTTTTTAGAAACAAAGACAACTCTGCATTTAGGTACACCACATGGCGTTACTGGGGAAGATTCTTGTAGATTCTTGGGAAAGAAATAAAAGGGCAATCGTATGATGAAATTTTCAACTTCCCTGGATTTTGCAGTGTTTAAAATAACATTCCCTGAAAACCCCGAGACTGAAATTGCACATTGAAATTTGTACAAGATATACAAGATTCACATCCAATAGTGCAATACTGCTAAAAGGGGAAATCCCTACTTCTATTTAGATGTCAAGATCCGAATATATCATGTTTTTGTCCAATTTCTCTGACATTTCCAAGTTACATGAACTAGTTCAAACTTAAATGTCGAGGTGTCAAGACTTTAAATTATTAACCAGCAAGAAAAACACAAATTTGAGAAATACTTGTATTTGGAAATACCAGATGCACATTTAGGAATTATGATCATTGTATGTAAACGTACATGGTTTTATTGTAAAAAATACCATGATGATGGCATTAACAGATAATGGTGCATTACGTATTTTAAATTACCACAAATTTCTGTCCTTTTCTGGACAATTTAAGAGCAACTAAGAAATTATCTTGAGATGATTTGGGATAAATCTACTTTGTCTCCGCAAATTCATCATTAAATTATCAAGCACAAATCAACTGTACATTAAAATATTCACACAAAATAGTGAACTAACTGCTCGACTATGAATAAACATGAACAAGATCAGTAGTAAAACAAAAAACAAAAAAATATTCTTAAGCTTTAATATCCATGGTTGCCATCAAGATGATATATTGCTGCATTAGCAAGGTCATTTTCGCTTCCATTTCTCCTGGCCAAAGACCACCACGAATTTAAGCCCACCGAATATTATTCAATTTCAGCCAGAATTAACAATTTCGGAAACCCATTAAAACTCCTCGACGCAGTAGGATAAATCCAAAACAACATCCACTGTAATTCATCAATTCTGATTTAATCTGAAACCTCAAAAGTGCCATGTGAGATCTAGTGTAGATACTCATACTTTTTCCCATATACCGACTGGATTAATTCCGACTGGAATAGCCTTCTTTCTCCATATTGGGACCATACAATTTTGCACAATTGCTTCTTTACGATATATCCCATGCTTTCCATATCGTTGTGATGTCATACTTGGGCACAAAATCAAGAACACTCAAGCCATACAAGAACACTTCTGAACTTTGTGTGAACTTCTCAATTTTCAAACGCAGGGATGAGTCTACATTATGTAGTATAAAATGAAATGCATCCTATAATAATCTCCATAAATATGATTTGTTTTTCCATTTCTTAATATTTCAACTTCAGTGATTCGCTTGATTTATGTATAGATAGGAGAAGTGGGCATGCACCCTACATATTCCTCAACAACCGTTAAGAAACATAATAGTTGCAATAAAAAATAAGTTTGGCAAAAAGTGGAGTAAAATATCTAGGTTGAAGTTGGATGGAGAAAATGAAAAACAAGGCTTTTGACAAAACGTGAGGCAGAATATTTTTAAGTGCGTGGAATCTAAAAATAGTTTGCGGGCGCCCTCATGCGGCAATTGACTGATGGGATTTGCTAAGATGAACCCGGGGTTATCCTGGAACCATTATGGGCAAATGCACGGGGAAAAAAACAGCTAAGAAAAGCCAGGAATGGCAATGCCAAAAACGACAGTGACCCCGATGTGCCATTTATGTCACTAATTATGAAGGAAATTTGAACACCAACTCATACACCTACAAGTAAAACAGGACTCGTCAAAATTTGTGAAAAATGAAGACACCTGCTTGCTTAGGCCCTGTTCCAAAAAGTAACAAAATTGTCAGAGTATCAGCTTTCCTAAGAGGTATCACTTCGAAACTATATTTTATGTTTGGGGTATTTCAAATAATTATTCACATTGCATTTTTATTATATTGCACTTATTTTAACATTTCAGTTTAGTGCTGCAGAATACTAAGTCAAATACTTCTAAAAAATATTTGACAACTTTCTCGTAATATATCCCATTCCATTCCCAAGTATGTCAAAGTGTTTATAGGGGGTTAAGCCATAAAAGTCTCAACCTGCCTAGCTGTGGGTTCGTTAGATGGACATTGGAGAGGTTGTCCATACGTTTTAGGTGCTCCAATGAGGTGCAGTCCTCCTGGAAACATTTTTTTCGAAAAAATTAAGTTTTACCTTTAAAATAGTTTCTAACAAAACGGCTAGTAAATTTGTTGTATTCGTTTCAAAGGAGTGTTTATCTACACCTTAAATAGGATGTTCAGTAAATTTGTTAGAAAAAAAGGCAAACGTATTTTAAGGATTTTCAAGGACCCCTCCCAATCCCACGACCACAATTTTTTCGAAAACGTATGAACAATTTTCTAGCAAAATTCCAGAATTTTCTGATTTGATACAAAATCAAGCACATTTCCCGACTTCCAAGGCTGCTGAACACAATGTGCAACCATTTTCTAAAAACCTTCCAGACTTTTCTGAGGTGATACAAATTCAAGCACATTACCCGAATTCTAAGGCACACTGTGCACCTCTGTTTTCTATAACCCCTCGTCTCAGCTTAAAATACCTGTTATCATCCCATGACCTTTGCTGCTTAGAATCTCGTTGCATAAACAGGCGCTAGGACCCGTGTTTACGCTTTAAATTACCCGAATTTGAGTGCGAGGTGCCATGTTGACAAAAATGCTAAAACGCGGAACAACCTTTTTTACGACGATCTGTGGGGGGGAGGGGGAGGCAATCAAATGGCCCGATCCCAACCGCGAGCCTGCATTTGCAAACAATGCAGAAACTTTGTTTGCTGAGGGGGTAGTTCGTGCTAAGGACTAGAACAGGTTAGTTAGGAGTGAGGTGCGTCATTTTTGGATGCAAAAACTGGAACCCAGTTGCCCCGTCACGAACAAACATGTGCCCGGAACGAAAAAAGTCAAAACTCGCTGTTTTTTTCCGCCACAAAAACCAAACAAAGAACTCATTAATTCGGTGCCTTCAAAAAAGTTCGCTCTGGTGCATGCTTCGTTTCGAGGGATGACTACAGAGGGCACCCCCGAACACGTACTACTTCAGTTAGCTAGGATCACGCAGCGCCATCCAACGATGAATGGCACATTAAAAACATACATGGGCCAAATACAAGAAAAACTTATCTATCACAAAATTACGATGCAGTTTTCCACGTGGAGAAATTTTGGAAAACAGAATACGAGCCAGAAAACTTGTGCTGTTACATCGGCAACGTATGAGGGATTCCCAAAAGACTTTATCAGAATATTCCTTCTTTCCCCAGTCGCATTGCCCTCATTTTTCTCATTAGTCTCGCCCACTAGGTTCCATTTCCGCCGCCATCGTCCCTTCTGCTGACAGTTCCAAAATTTATCTGGTCACTAACCGATATCAATAAATCGAGATGGAATCGAGTAATCTGTCCGCATGGCCCAGCAATCCTCCGAACCGCAAGAGGAATCTCTCCCCCGGCACCACGGATCCCGCTCGGGTGTGGGAATCTGTCACGTGCCGCCTCCCCCGTCCATTCATCACGGGAGCGCCGTAGCAGTACCACGGATCCCGTCCAGGATCCGACTAGAGATGAATGGCCAAGAGCGGCTCCTGACACCGCATTACAGTTGCCACTCACGTGCGCTTCCGGGGGATTGGCCGTAGAGCGCCGTTAGTGGATGTCCCTGGCGTCTGCTGGTTTCGTATCGTGCTCCAGTTCAAGATGGCCGCCGAAAGAATAATTGGGTCGCAACTCTCCTTGGCACGTGGGAAGTAACATCCGAAATCCCATGCTTCATCAAGAGTTTAGAGGGAGCAACCAATGATGGAACATTTTACCAAAATGTCCATGGCTTCAAAATGTCGAAACTGGCATGGCACAAATACATTCCATCAACACAACTCTGGGAGCGTTCTAGAAAAGTTCCCATGACAACATTCTGTCAAAACAATCATGACGTGATCCTTTTAAACTGACAGTGACGAAATTTTGCTTTCAACCACTCGTTGCTTCCTCCCATCAAAGCATACTTAACGTTATTTCTATTGAAATATGAGACCATTTGGCCAAAATTCAAGTCACTTTGGCAAATTAGTCATGATATTATCACCACATGACAGGAGTTGACTTGTTATTCTGGAGTTGCCTGTTTTCACTCTTTTCAGGCAGAATGCTTCAAAAATGAGTCTTCTGTCCATGGACAGATATTTGGGATATTCCCTAATTCTGATGAACGTTTTATGGACAGCCTTATAGTTAAATCCACACGTTGGGGCTTAAGAATGGCACTATTTTGTTCAATTTTCATGTTGTATTTTATCAAAACATGATTAACTCTATCAATACACTATGTTTTTCTGTAAACAAATACTATTATATCACTGTGACACTATGCCACAACACACGGGATGCCATTTTGAAGACACAACAGTGTCTTCAATAAAAACCGCCAAGGCATAATTCTGCCACGAGAATGCCCCATTCTCCAGAAGTTAGTCAGTCAAAAACAGAAACCGTAATGGGGAATCATCCGGATAACAATCACGGCATATGTCATGACCAACAAGGGTCAGCCTTAACTTCAGTTAAACCAATCTTAAATAACTAGTTGTTAGTTACTTACCAATGACGGTCGTTCAAGATGGCAGCATACGCTTAATAAACACTGCAAAAGACGGAATTAAGAAAGTGCATTAGCAAAGGTTTATTACATGATTTGTTCTATGAAAACAAAGACCACTAGAAAAACAACAAAAAAACACAATAGAAAGTATGTTTAATCGCAGTAGCAAAACTCGATGACCCAGGCTCGCTTGGGCACGAGCCCAAGCGCGACATCGGAATTTTATGCGCTGTCACATCGAGTAATCCCACTTATCCTCCTCGCTCCTCCTCATCAGCATCCAGAAATACACGCCAACAAGTCCAAAGCACTGCACAAAACGGGAAATCCCGGCTGGAGCTGTGACCACGGAAGCGGAAGCTGTCGTATAGCCTAGGTGCACGACGACAATTTGAGTATACACAAAGATGGCCGCCAAGAGGATGCGAAGTGAGGCGTCCATGTTAGGGCACTTTGATAACACACGAGACAACAGTCCTCTTTTGTCGTCAAAGTCGCTGTCGCTGTCGTCGAAATCGAATTCATCATCGTCAATCTAGAAAACATTTGTAAAATACCAAAGTTGAATATGCTGAAAAATAGTTCTAGTAACTATATGGTGTTATTTTAGAATTCTTAAGAAGTGTTCAATAATTATGAACCAAAACTGACCAGGGCACATAGTTTCAAGGCCCATCGAGTGACCTTGACTAAAACATGTGTTGAACAACCCACGGAAATTATAAATTTCTGAAGTCTTATAAATCTTTTCAAAATGTCACAAAATTTTGAAATTCCGCAAAAAAATCTTGGAATGGCAAGTGTGGTCCATGAAGCCACGGTCGATGACCTTATTCAGTCTTCGAAATAGCGATGTTTTGAAGCCATAGTAGCCACAAAGAAATATCAATTTTATTTTTCGAAGATGATAAATCATTTGTAATAGTTCAAAATAATATATAAAAAAAAGCACGAAAGACGTCCAGACATTCCCCGTGTTCTTAATCCAGCGTCATTTTGACTTTCTCATCCAACTGGCCTCCACCATCTTAATTCTAGTTTAGCAATCTCCATCTTTGGGTTTTACTCACGAGTAATAGTTCAATTCATGGTCTGATACAATTCATTTTCGTTATAAAAAAGAAGCCATCGCAATATCCGATTGCATTACCAGCCAATGAGATGAAACCATATAAAAAGCTAAAGGTGAAGCGGACACCTGACGCACCTCTTTGCGTTGCTGCCAGCTGAAGTACATTGCCATCGCATAATGGAGGCTTCATGAGCATTCTGACCTATGACCAGATAATTAATTTTCTTCAACATTGAAAAATGTCGAAAAGAGAAAACCTGACATCTGCTTTTAGTTGTTTGGAATCTTTCATTATCTTGAAAATTCAACAAAGGTTTTGAAAGATCTTGGAATCGAGAGAAAATCCTTGCCTATATTCACTATAGTAAGTATACATGTGTTGCACTCACTACAATATCATGGCGTCTAGTGAATATTCTGGGAAGAACATAAGCATATTTCAAGGATTTCAAGGCTTTTTCTAAGATCTCTCACACGAATAATATAACAGTTTGTCATTTTTCTAAAGAAGTCAAAACAAAAATTTTAACAGGAATTTCTCGACACAGACAGGAAATTCCAGCACATACTGGCATTTACACGAAATTTAAAGGTAATTCCCGAACTTCAAGGCTGCTGGACACCCTGATTTTCCATGGCCTCCCTTGTTAGCCATGCTCAAGTTCCCAGATGAGGGAAGGTGTTGATGGTCAAAATTGGTTGGAGGAACGGATCCACAGACGCTTAAACGCATGTATGACGTCATACAGGACCGTTACCAATCCATGATTTTTCCCTTAGCGGCGTTAACATCAAATCAGGTCCGCCTCATCGCTCACCGGCCATGACAAAATTCCCGGAAGAGGCGCTCATTTGTTCCCGGAAAGATTGCCATGTCCGATACGTCTCCCAGATCCAGATAACACGCAGTCCATTGTTCCAAAAATCTTGGCCGTTTTCAAAGGAGCCCAAACTTCCTCGGACCAATGGCATGTGACGCCATTAGGCTGCCTGAGCGCTTCCCGCGGTGATTCGAGGAAGGAACTGTGCAATGGCACGGAAAGCTGATAAGTCGCCATGGGAGCGCCGTAGCCCGATATTATCGGCTTCACACGCCATTAGTCGCAACCGTAGGACTTATCTGCGATTGGCACGCTCCGTCGAATCTCGCTTTTTAATTAAACAAACGCCGAGCAAATGATGGCGATATCGGCGGCCACGTCTATTATTAAAACCCCCAATTTTTCCAAGTTTTTATCCACCCTTCCTTTCACTGTGGCTTTTGCGATAGCACGCGTTTCTTTGTGTCGCAGATAGTAGATTAGGCGCCAAGTTTTGGCGTCGACATCCCCATTGCCACCGTCATCGTGTAAGACATGCATTTTTCGTCGCACTTTTGAAGACCAGAAAAACGGCCCATTTATCGACTGTTTCCCTCCCGCCATCAGCAATAAAAAGTTTGCATTTTCGCAAATCGTATTGATTACCAATTGGAGGGTATACTGGCATGGTGGTGGTGCTGCTGCTGCCACAGAACGATCCATTATGTTTAAGTACGTGCGCATTACGCCAAAAAAGTGAAACTTGAAAAAGTGAGAGAAAAAAAAAACAAGGCTGCAGTGCTAGTGAAGAAATTTGTGTTAGGGATATGTACTTAAAAATGCTGGAGTTATGGATCCCCCCAATCTCACCCTATGGACACCTTCAAATAAGTGTCGTATAGGGTGACCGGAATGACATAGTAGATATAGTATTTAAGGAGGCTTAAGTGGCTTAAGATTTTCAATAAATTATGAATATGCCGAATAATAATTTCTGTTGTACAAAAATCCAAGGATTTCAAGGAGCATCCCTGAAATTTTTAAGGACTATTCCCAGGACTAAATACCATAATATTTTTTTTTTTTAAAGTTTAACGGAAATTTTTCAACTCGCACGAACTTCAAGAATAATTTCCGACTTTTCCGATGTGATAAAATCCAAGCACATTTCCCGACTTACTGGACACCTTGGTACTAAAGTTGAAAAAGCCCAATTTATTCCAAAACTGGTATAATTTTAGTACACAATTTGAAATAACGTGAACAAATCGAAAGTACTGGAAAAAAAACCCAATCAATTGCAAAAAAAATAGTGCATAATAATTTAGAATTTCCATTTTCCAAAACAGATCTTGGTTATAAAAATTGTTATATTATGCTAAATATCCTTATATTTTTCCCAAAAGACAATATCAATATTTAAAACTACAAGTTACTACTAATTTTCAAACAATGCTTACACTGATAACTTTCATTACTACATGAATAATCCAGGTGTACTAACAGCAAATGAATCAGATTTGTCACAGGAAACATGATATAGGGTAACCGCAGTGCGCAACGCCCCTTAGTGCTCGCAAAGTACGGATTACTGATTCCATCATCCCATGCCAAAAATTACGGGGTTGGCCCTAGTCCACGGGGTACTAATTCCAGTACCAGCACCTGGTTCGGCTCGATTTTCTCCCAGCTCTGCAAAGCTCCTAATTAGAAGGCTTCAAACTCCCCGTTAATTAAGCCGCTCCATGGCCAAACTGATCAACAAATCAATTAGCAGAAGCCTTAAGATGCGCCACCAGGATACGTCCTGATCACCAACGCAAAGCGGCTTAGGTGAGGCAGGAAGGAGCCGTCGAAGACCGTCAAGGCCCATAATTGGTTTAAATTTCAGTTTTGCACCAGCGAGTGCCTAGTAGTCATCTAATCCCCCAAGCTATTTAAGAATCTCCGGTTCCGCCCAAGAACAGAGGTCAACGACCAACGAAAGCCTGTAGGTAGGCAATCACTAAGTGCTTGCGAGTAATGAGAGGTTGCCTCACACCAGGATCCCTTAATAAGGAAATTCTTACATTGTTTTCACATTAGTAATGTCAATTTTTCGTAGAAGTTGACTCAAAAACTTTGGCACTGAAACACGGCATGAGACTGTCATAATTGTCGCCATGGTTAGAAAAACCACTTGACAAAGTTTTAACTTTTTGTTGGTGACCAATAAAAGTTTACTATTCCCGAAAACCGTACACTGCAACAAGGAGCAATATCCAAGATTTTGCTAACTACAATTTCCAAAAAAAAAACTTTCAACCCAATTTCGGCAGCTCATGCCAAGATCCGAGCGTTTGATATCCCAACGTTTCTGATGGACAAGCAAGATCGCAGGACTCAATTCGCAGAGGGTAGGAAAAAAAGGAAGAAAAAAAAAAGAGTGGGAGCGAGGGAGGGGATAAAAAAAACGCGGGGTTTAAGCATGAAAGGCATTCACTTAGTTGCTCGCTCGCAGCAAAATCTGTCATCTTCCAAAATCAATAGCTCTGAGCAACGGTTGCCAATGGAGACTGCAGTGCTGAGCCCAACCTAATTCCAGTCAAGATGTAGTTAAACAACGTTAAATCCCTCAATCGTAATTGAGGACGGGTGTGAAACCGCACCAGCGGAACGCAAGCCAAACGCTGGAGGGAGGAAAAGCACGTAAACGCGACGTTAACGATAATCTGAGGTTAAACGCGGTTCACGTTCAGTCGCCATTTTCGACGACACATGACAGCAGTGTTGAAAAAACTTGGGTGTAAAACCCAAATGACGACATTTTTCAATTAAAAGTACATCATGAAATTATCTAAACCGATTTCATCTACATTTAACAATAACCAAAGTTAGTTTTAATTGTTTGCTCATAGAGAATGACGTAATGTTAAGTCAAAAATGCTGGCACTGAAACACGGCAATAAGAGCGATAATGGACCTAATGCAAACTACGTCAAAACTTACCAGTGCCTTGGTCACGTGCCTTCACATGCACTGATTTGTGTTGGTTTAGCACAAACTTAAATTATTGGTCCAACAGCTAACCAGGGTGGAAAAGCCTCGTGTGGGCCATTTAAGGTTCATGTGGGACTGAGCCCACCT